>JAOXYF010000019.1:9722217-9736236 GCA_028565775.1 Sternarchorhynchus goeldii
TGAGGTTCTGTGGGTCTGTTGAACTGAGGTTCTGTGGAGCTGAGGTTCTGTGGGTCTGTGGAGCTGAGGTTCTGTGGAGCTGAGGTTCTGTGGGTCTGTGGAGCTGAGGTTCTGTGGGTCTGTTGAACTGAGGTTCTGTGGAGCTGAGGTTCTGTGGGTCTGTGCGTCTTACTGTTTTTCTTCTCCGAATGTTTGTAGCAAATTCAGGTGTCATGTTTATCATGTTTATCATGGGAAACTTGATGTCTTTGCTGTTCTTGCACTGGTCCACAGTTGCTTGCAGTGGTTCACCAGACTCACCGCATCCTGTATTTATCTCCGTTCTTATAATAATAGAGGAGTTGTAGATGTTCCTCTCAGGAATGTAAGAACACCTTCTTTTGTAAGGAAATTACAGAGTCTTGTTCCATTTCATTCCATTTTGTGACATTTCAGTACCTTGGTAGAAAGTACATATCAAGAGACAATAATGACTGGAGAAAAGCCTTCCAGTGCTGTTAGATTAGGACCCTATTGACTTTTCTATGTTGCTTACACAAACACTGTGTAATTTACTTTAATGAATGTTTTAATGTACCATTAACAAGTTAAAAAACTAAAATGGAATGTCCATGTCCCATATGATCTCCTAAGTCTGTAATTGAGAGAAAGCATTTTATTAGGATGTCTGTTTTCATTTGCTGAGAATTTGGTAGAAAATAGACATTATAAATCTACAATTACTGCCATTGTTATAATCACATTTTAATACATAAAGAGCTGATTAACTGAATAAAGAGCTGATTAACGTATAATTAATTAAGTGGGCCCCAAAACGTCATATTAAAGATAAACGCATTCCTTTGCAGTGGTGCATAAAGCTTCTTTGGGTGAGCCTATCAAGCACTGCATGCATGCTGTAACACAGACGTGAACATTTCAGCACCACGGACAGCACCCCCCAACAGAAGCCATATAGAGCAGGATTAATGTGCAGAGTGTGCCATACCGATACACAGTTTAGTACTGTCCGGAGTCCAGGCTCAGTGCATCCACTTCAATAAAGAAAAGAGCCAGTTCCCTTAACAGATAAGATAGTAGATTTAGAATCTTTTAATCTCTCCACTCCTCTTATTCTGTCAGTATGGTAGGGGTTTATCTACACACATCTGCCCAATGACATTTTGGCTTGGACTTTTATAACCATTTTTTAAAGCATATGTTTAATCAGTAATTTCTGTTATTAATGCTCATTTCACTACTGATTGTTGTTTGTTAAAAAGTATAGAATAAATTCTTCTGCTATCTCTCTTGCACATTAATGAAGTGCTTTAGGGGAAAAACATCTGAGCATTCAATCACCCAGTGACTTGGAGGGACTATTACAGCTGCGACTACAAAACAATTCACCTAATATCCATGAAAATGCCCTCAAATTAAACCTTTAACCTTACAAACTACAGCATGTTTGCGAGCACGCTGGACTGTGCAAGCCCTTTCAGATCCGCCAGCCTTGTATCATCATCATCATCATCATCCTCCTCGTCGTCGTCATCATGCTCCATCGATCGAGATGGCTCCACGGAGCAGAGTCCTCTCCGCACACTCAAGCCTGATGGTGTACGTTCCCAACCATGCGTCGTGATGTTCATGCCCCTGCCGTCTTTTTTTTTCTTCTCTTTTCTTCATTGTGAAAGTTTCGCTCGCATCTCGCCCCCGCACATGCTCCTCTTCTTGCTAAGTGGAGCGGGCAGAGTTAATGTGGTGGTGGTGGTGAGGGTGGAGGTGGTGGTGAGGGAGGTGGGGCATATTGATTTCCCTCCGCCTTCTCCTTCTTTGCTCAGCAAGGAAGCAAACAGCCTTGGTTCCTGCCCTTCCTCTTTACATTCCATTAGCTGCTTCTGAGATGTTTCCCGACATGTTTGGGAGAGCAGTAGAATGATCCCAACAGCCCTTTATTCCCATGAACTATATCAAGTCCATTCGTATGGCTATTCATTCCTTATTTTACAACACTCTTAAAATACTAATAGGAATTTTCTGTTTGCTATTTCTGATTTTTAGTTTACGGAACGGTGCATGTAGAATGACGTCTCATTTTTTCCTGATGTCGAACTGAAAACCCAAGGACAAAAACAATGCCTGGCATTACCTTTTAACATTAATAAAAAAATTATTTTGTCCAAATAAAATCAAATCAGACCTGTGTGTATAACGATATTATTTTATTCAGTGCAGTTAGAATCCCGGGTGGTCGAAGACGTTCCCAAGTGGAATATTTGAAATGTCTGTTTGATATTCATCGTCATGTGCTACACTCATTTCAGGTCCAAGCTTTGATCTCCAGAAAAGCGGCAGACATCTGCGTGCAAAAAAACCCGACAAGCTTGGGATTCGTCTCCCGCTGTAGCTCCAACGGAGAACCGGACTTCGTTCATGTCCACACGAGGGGGGAGGGTGTGGGTGTGGTTGAACCCGTTGCTGGTGTCGCTCTGGCTGCAGACGAATCCGTGTGACCTGCAGGGTGCCGCGGCCAGGTGCAGATGAACGTGGAGTGCAGGGTTACGGAGTTTAGCTGCTGCAGCTGCTGAACCGGAGCAGTCAAGGACCATCTCCGCCCTCCTGTGTAGTTTTTTTTAAATGACTTTTTTTTTTCCTGGTGTAGATTTTTTTTAATGACTATTCAAAAATGGTAAAAAATTAGTAAAAGAAAGAATGGAGGAATACATTAATAAATAAAGTAAGTCTGCTCAAAAAGCAATATTCAAAGAGGCTTCTAGAAAACATCTCAACAGGAAATCTCCATCTTAGCTCGCTACGAATGACATTTTATACAGTATCATCATACAGTATCAGGTGATATTTTATATCACCTGGACTCACCTGGACATTTCATTTCTTCAATTCTAAAGCCCAGTGTCTTCTGCTACAGTTCTAAGCATAATACTGATTCCCTTTGACCTGCCTGTGATCCAAGAGGCAACATCTCAGCAAGGAAATGATCTTCGTCCCCCCACTTGGCACATCAATATGAAAAGTGCAATGGATAATGATTCCCAGAATTCCTAGCTGGCCATTGAGTGCATCACGCAGCAAGCTTGTGGTGCTTTTAGTTGATTTACAGATAAGCTGAATCCCTGATGTGTTCTCTGCTTTTTTTGGCTTTGGTTGTCCCTGCCAGTCTATTGTACGGTAAATGTTCAATTATGTGCAACTCTTGAGAGTCTACAGTCTTATCTTGAACCCTCCAGTGGGTGTACAGCAGATTCTTCTCTGGCATAAAGCTGTCTCACACCCCATCAGGGGAGAAAGGAGATATAAGAGTATAGCAAAAAGAGAAATCCTGGGGTTAGGGACATCTATTTCCCTTCTGTACTTAAAAAGAAGATGTGTATGTGTGTGGGAGGGGAGGATTCCCTAAAAATGACACAGTAGACAAAAAAAAAAAAAAAAAAAGTTTTGTGATTGTCTTATTTTCAAAAGTTTTGCACCTTATGTTTAAAAGCTCCAAGCACAACTTAAGTGCCTTAAGACTTTCTTTAATGAATAAGGCAGGTGCTGTTAAATGTACTTCTGACAAGAGCACAAAGCCTCGTTTTCCTTCATCCGTCCAAGATAAGCGTACGCATAGCTAACGAGTCCCTAAGTGCTTTTGCATTCTGTTGCTTATTGACTACCCCATGGTTTCCAGGCAGCTGATTGGTGGGAACCTAAACCCTTTTCTGACCCCAGATATGGAAATCCATGCATGCTGCAGTAGAGGGAGCCTGTGACAGGTGGATAACACTCCCTTAAGCTTTATCGCCCTCCCAGGCTCCTGGGCTTCTCGTAATGGCCGTCGTCCTCCTGAAAGCTGACAGGCCGCCACACTTCCCAGGACTCCTAGGTTCTGCTGTCGGGAGTCAAAGTGTGCCTTCCAATTATGGAAGGACCAGCACCCCTGTAGCATACCTGCTCCAGACGCTATTTTAGAGCAGGGTATTTTGGTGCGCGAAGAGTCATTAAGTCTTTTAGACCGTCTGACAGTGCAATTAGCCCACCCACACGTGTGATTGGCTGTCTGCCGATCGGTGGGAGAGAAGTCAGGTTCCGTCACAAGCACCCCACTCTGTGTGCTTGCGCGAACGCTGGCTTCCTTTTAAACTTCAATCACAGCTGGCAGGCAGCGCAGAATATTTGCCTCATCATAATGAGGAGGTAAACAAGGAGAAAGAAGATGGAGCTGGAGCTGGAGAGAAGAGAGACAACAGGATGACTTTGTGACTGAGATGAGTGTAGTCAGAGCACTCCATGTTGCTTTAATGGAGTAACTTTCGAGCAGTGTGCCACATGCCCACACAGACTCTTCTCTGGAGCTCCGGCACCTCATATCCACTTCGGGTCAACCCATCCATCCATCAAGCTGTGGTTGGTGACAGGCACCAGCTAACTGTGGCTGTGACATAAGAGAAATCATTGGGCAAGGAGAACAAGAGTAATGTTAATATACTGTTTATAACATTCAGGGAACAGAATGGAAATCAATGCACAACAACAACAATAATAATAATGTCATTTCAGCACTTTATTATAATATCTGAAATGTGAACTGAATAAAATTGACACCTTCCTCCTCTGCAAAGTTTTATTTATATTAAAATGAGTGGAGCAGAATATTTGAGTCGTGTTTTCATTACTTTGGACCTGTTTTAGTGCCTCTATGTTTTCTATTTGGATTGACTAATGAGCCGATGGTGGTTCAAAACTTCTATCAGTGATTGGCCCGTTTCATTTGCTTATCGAGGGTGTGACTGGAAGATTCCTCTGAACACAGAACCCTGAGGTATCCAACATCAGAACTCTTATCGAGTGCAAAATCAAACACGCAGAGATAAAGTTTACACCACTCCTCTTCGCACGGTGGAAATCGGCACTTTTAAGTTCGGCAGCCTGCTCACTGGCTGACTACACGCCCCCTTCAACCGATAAGCAGGTCACTCTGATACTTTTATCTGCTGCATCTCTTTCAGGGTCTTGCGTGCCCTTGTTTTGTCACTCGTCATTCCAGATATGTTTTTCCAGATATACCTCCATAAGGGAGAACATCCTTTAGTGTGACAGAGCGTGACAGAGCGTGACGGACATGACGGATAAACGTCATAGCTTGAGGCTAGGCTTGATCGCTACAGCTGATGTCTAACCACAAGGTCTATTAAATGTTTTAAATCATAACTTTGGACCTTTAGATGAGTAATAATCTAAATCCATTACTTTAGTCTACATGCCTTGTTTAGATTGCTTTCCAATGATATGGCCTGGACAGTCTATTTCAGTTTCGATGTATTGTCAGTCTCCATACCAATAAGGACACGATTCAATATCAGCAATAAAATGCTTGGAGCCAAACCCAAATGCTTTCCATTCTGGCTTTCGGGGTAATGAAAAAATTTATTTGCAGGTGAAATTGTTCAATTGTGTATATTGTTTTAAAGGATTTTATGACAACATTTGTTGTAAAAAGCACTATATAAATAAATTTGACTGACTGACTGATGTAAGATCCTTTTAGGTTTCTAAGGCCTGCAGTAGGCCTCAGGCTTCAGGCATGAAGACCTCATGCAGTGATGTGCTGCAACTGTGTCCGCCAAGAGGAATGAGACAACAAAACCAAATTATCAGTCAAGCTCAGTTTTTTCTTGTTTTTTTTTAAGAGAGTAGAAGCCCTGATTTGAACATAATGGTCTAGTGTGCCTAGCTCTAGTGTGTAAAGCAAGTGAATATGCGTGATTCAGATGTAGATGTAGTTTCAGATGTAATGGTGGAGAAGGGAAAATCTTTGTATGTGAAATTAGGAAAACTGAAAAAGTGTATAAAAGTATGAAGCCTCCTGTAATTGGTCATTCATTCTTTCTCTGGAAGAACATGTCAATCTTGACCTGTGGTGGACCAGAATGTGTCTGAGATAAGTACTCAGTAATCAGAAGGTTGCCACTTCAAACCCCACTGCTACCTAGTTCCACTATAAGCCTCTGAGCAAGGCCCTTTATTTTCAATTACTCAAGATGTATTTGGAGGTAAATTGTAAGTAGCTTTGGATAAAAGCATCAGCTAAATGAAATAAATGAAGTCCCAGTTATAAGAAGTGGGCAAGCTATTCTCTTCAATTCCTCAGTCTGCATATTTATTTCTTCATATTTATGGACGTTGCCAGGTTGATGCAAAGGCATCGTAAAAGTTGCCTTTTTTTTGTGGAGGTGTGGGTCATTGTGAGGTCATAATCACATGCTGTTTATCAACCATGATAACTCGTTAGGAGCAGGGCATCAAAGACAAGTCAGGGTGGCATGAAACATGATTAGAACAGGAGGCTCCAGTGGATTTGATTTAAAGAAGCATGTAACAAACAATTTATCTTCCTTGCCTCCACACACAGTCAGCTAAAAAAAAAAAAAAACCCTGAGAATCCCAAAGTTAGAAAGTGCCCTTCTCAGCGCTCTGAAGTAAAGGCCCTGCAGACCGACTCAGCAGGGATTAATGTTGTAGATGTTGCAGATCATGCCTATTAAACTTAAACATGAAATACTTCTAAATGAAAGTAGGGTCTTAGATTATGTTCATTAAGTAGATCTCATAACTAAATCTTGCTTCTTGACCAGTTCAGGCAGAACCACAGAACGTCTGGGATGCCTGTTAAGCTGTTTTTCATTTTAGCTAACCAAAAAAAAAAAAATCCCCCCAAAAAAACCTTTGCCTCCGATGCTATCAAATCCCACATCTATCATTTTCCTACTGGATTAAATTCTTCTCTGCCCTCTATGTTCCCTCTTCCCACAATATTGGAGTCGGCAGGCTTCCGAGCAACAGGGAAAACCTCAATTGGAGCCATAATGTCAAGAAGTGTGTTTACTGAAGGCCTTGTACCACATGCATATTACCACACATGCTCATGGGAGGGTCCCACCAACCTGAAGGGCCATATATTGCTAGAGAGAGAAGAAAATAAATGGGTCTATATATTTTTACTGGTAACCACACTTTAGCAGAACGGGCTGTCAGTAAAGATATGGGTAAAATTTGAATTACAGCACATATCTAGGTTGAGAAGCACTTTTAACATTTCATGATGAAATGAAATGTCAAAAGTGCTTTGCAATCTTGGACCTTCAGAGTCAAACAGGAGTTTCATATGAAACACATTCATCGTTGTGGTGATTTTGCATGATTTTTGTGAGACTGAGATGGAGACTCGAGCTTACAGAAATGGTTCAGTAGGACATAATCAGCCTCCATTCTGTGGTTTCATCCGGCATGTTCATATCAGGCTCAGTGTTCAGTCCATTTGAACAGGCTTTACCAAACTTGGCTTAGTGGAACAGAGAGCAGGAGTCTGTGATGATGTTGATCCTGAGAGTGGTGGTTCCAGAATTGCTGGTCCCACTAACAGGTTTGTCTCAGCACCTCTGCCATGATTTGCATGAAGGCTACAAAGCTTTGGAGTAGCTTTGGAGAAGTTTCTAAGAACTGTGCCTTGCTGAATATCAATATACATTTGAAAGTGTTCGAGCCTATTTGGTATGGCATAGCATAACTTAACTGCTGTGTATCTCTATCGCTACATTAGCCAGTACCGCTGCTCTGCACCAGCGCAGGCTTCGCATGCTCCCATCCCGAGGTTGATCGAGGTCGATCACACACTGTGCCACCCAGTGGGCTCCCTGCTACAGACTCAACCACCTAGTGAGAGTCCTGCCAACTCAGCAGACCCTGCAGTGATCTCTCACCGCAATGAAACGACAGTATCTAGTGAGAGCAAATCAGAATGCAGCCCATTACTAGCTGAGTGCAGCATAAACACATATAACCCCTAACTCCCCCCCATGACTAAAACACTGGAAACAGAGCCAGTAGCATGGTAACGAGAGTAACACCCCAAGGCCCAGCCTGGAGCTTTGTTGCAGGGGGAACTGGACCTGCCACTATGAAAGTAATTCCCCCCAAACAAACCCCATCTATCATCAGCTCTCCTGAGTACTGTGGGTGAACACAGCTCACCATGTCCCTCTCTCTCGCCACTCCAAAGAAACACCCCATCCACCCAAATCAACTCCAATAAAACACCCCACCCACCGAAATTACCTCGTCTTCCACTTGAGTCTCCAATCATGTGGGGCCAATGTTTGTCTGGCGATGCCTTAATTGCTTTGGTACTCCAAATCAATGGGAAAAATGGGTAAAAAAAAAAAAAAAAACTGGAACGACGCAGGAAATCGTAGAGTTGGAGCTCAGTGGTTAACCGGCGGAACACTGTCGTTGAGTGCTGTTGATTCAGATCTTTGGGCGCGTGCGTTAATGTGATTTGCTGATTAGTTGATTAGTTGGCCGTGAAGGTGCATTGATTACATCTCTGAGACACCTTCTCCATGGCTGTGTGAGGGACCCTAGCCTGGGCGTTGTACCCCTTTCAGCTTAGTTTGCCCTACGCTGACATTTAATCAATATAGCAGGGATAACGATGCCACGGCTCCCAGCGTCTAGAGGTCATGCGGGTCAGGCCCGAAAGTTTCGTTACAACTATGCAGCGTGCATATCCAGTGAGCTGGCAGATCCTTCCACGGGGGCAGAAAGACAAGTGTTAAAGAACATCAGATACTGGTGTTGGTCAGCCACATTGGTTTAAATCAAAGCACCTACAGTATAAGCTGTGGTCTCTGCAGGAGGACACAATGGTAAGAACAACGTTAAGTAAAGCCTTTTAAGGCTTTAACATACTGCTCTGTACCAGGCTTCTACTTTGAAACTATTTGATAGAACTTTTCTATAATACTGGGCAACTTCTGCACTCGATTTGAACTGGCAGTCAGTTCTTGAATTCACAGCTCGGTCTCCACACTTTATATACATATAGTGACACTTCGGAAAGTTGGAATAAGGAAGTCACTGACTGCGGATATGAAGCTCATCCAGATCAAACTGTGCTATATTTTATATTTTATTAGGTCACGCAAACCTTTTGTTGTTGTTGTTTATTTGGGGGGTTTTTTTTCTTCAAAACTCTGCAGCTCTTGTACGAGCTAAAAACTGAGAGATACAGGACACTGCTAATGCACAAATCCAAGTGTAGGCTGGACCTCCTCTCCCAAGTCCTTAAAACTTCAGAAAAACAGTGAGCTGAGACCCAGCGCTTTAACATTATAAACTCTAACATTCCTTGACTTCTTATGGAATTTTTGAGCATAGGAGCCTTCGTTCCTAGACACACACACCCACACCCACAGATATAGACCCTTTGAGTTATATCACTAGTCAGTGAGATGTACAGGCGCGTGGTTTCCTCGTGCTTGAACAAATTTTGACAGTTTACCTTCAGCGTATGTATTAAAAACAACATTATAAAACAAATCTTCAGCTAATACAGGATGAGTGTTTTTAGTCTCCCAAGGTTTCTTCCTATTACTCCAGAGAGGGTTTTTCTTGCCACTGTCGCCCTTGGTTTGTTCACACTTGGTTTTTGCTCACCCTTAGATCTGAACCCATACATTAATGAAGCTGCTTTGTGAAAACATGTATCGTAAGCTAAGACTTTTTACATCTGAGGTTGGGCATTAGATACGTTTCTGCTTACATAATTATGTTTTCCAATTGGTTTCCATGTTTGTTGACATTCGTAATATGAACTGTATGCAGCTTCCCACTGGCAAATATGGAAAGAGATTCATATTTCCTCTTCCTTCTAATGCTTATGTCAGCACATGAAAACTGCACACATGCTACATAAAGCCGAGATTAAATCTTTGATTGCGCACTTGGACTCCATCTGTCAGCTGTTTACTGCACTGAGTATGTGCCCAAGGTGAGTTCTCAAACTCTCCATCCAAAGAACGCCCATCCGTCCATGAAACCAAAACACAACTCCGATTTGCCCCGCACTTGGCAAATACACTGTACTATGTATATCACACTGTATGAAATATTTTACAGAACTAACGCTTCAATCTTGACATTGAAAGAAGTAAATCGGAATGAAAAAAAAAAAAAAATACACTGACCTGGAGAATAACTTCTGCCATGCAGTGTAGTTTAAACGTAATTTAATGTAGTTAAAACGTAGCTGAATCGAATGGACTATCATCACAAATGAGGTAAAATTCCTTTGGAATGCTATGATGAAGCAAATACATGGATGAAACAGTTTCATGGCATTGAAAAAAAAAAATGAAACAGGAACCCAATTATTCTTTGCGTGAATTACTTTCATTGTCTCTTTGTAGATCCTTTCCACAGGACTGAACTAACAGACAGTTTCCTGACAATCAAAGTTCATTTATGTAACGCTTTTTACAACGGCCATTGTCACAAAGCAGCTTTACATATGTCTGGGTCCAAACTCCCAGTGAGCAAAGCCAGGGGCGACAGTGGTAAGAAAAATCTCCCTGAGGCTTAAAGAAAGAAACCTCAAGAGGAACTGAAACTCAAAAATTGGAAGTCATCCTCCTCTATCAGTGATGGATACCAGCAGTATCTATTAAGACTGGGTTTGGGCTTGTGCAGGTTAATTATTTTTCCCTCCTCTTCTGTGGCTAAAGTAGTCTGCCCTCTTCCCACTAATCCTAGAATAGCGTGGCTTATTTTTGGAGGTCCAGAGCGTCTCAGGAGATCTTGATTATCCATGTGGCATTGACCACAATCGTTCCCGTCCTCGCCACACTAGGGTACGTCATCAGTCATGTCATACTGTGACCGAGAGAAATGCACCCGTTCAGTACTACAATTTGGGCTTCAAACTCTGGGGTTGCTCATTACGAAATATCTGAAGCCACTCTGAGCGATATTTAGCCATGCTTTCCTCCGGTAACTGACCTTCATCTTGAGTGCTGCGCTATAGCGCTAACCCTCTCTCTGTCACGTTCCGTATAGCCGACATGCAACGCACTACTTAATGGCTGAGGTTCTCTGGACTTTTACAGCAGTTTCTGTACCTTTTAACTTCTGGAAGCAGAAGACAGTACGAGCAGGGTGGCGAGCAGTTTACTTTTCAGACACTGCCTTGTAATTTAAATAATTATGCTTTGCAAATTTCTGTGATGGTCAGTGCGTTTTCTGTGATAGTTGCAGTGTGTTGACTGGGGTCTCAGGAGAAATATGACCATAGAGGTGAGTGTATTTAGGACTTTTTATTTGTAGTTCCTTTTCAGGTGACATGACCAAAGAGGTGAATGTATTTAGGACTTTTACTTTGTAGTTCCTCTTCAGGTCACATATGAGCTTGTAAGATGCATGTTGTGGCTATTTAGAATCAGAATCATTTTATTAATCCCAGAGGGAAATTACAGTTGTTACAGTTTCAGCCATTTGTATGGATGAGAAAAATAATAATGGAATAATCAATCTCAATATATTCTTAATAAATAAAAAAATATTAGCATTCAGCATTAAAGTGGTAGTGATAATAAACATGGAGTAAGTGTGTAAAGCAGTTCACCTGAAGACACAGTAAAATATTGCACATTGAACGGATGTACCTAAGTGTCAATCATTGAGGAAGGAATTATAAAGTTTGATGGCCACAGGTAGGACGACCTCCAGTGGTGTTCTGTAGTGCATCTCGGAGGAATGAGTCTCACACCGAATGTTTCGTAGAGTGGGTGGGAGCCATTGTCCATGATGGCCTGCTGCTTAGACAGCATCCTCCTCTCTGACACTGCCATCAGCTATTCCAGCTCCACACCCACAACCTCACCAGCTTTACAGCACGGAAGATAGCACTCACCACCACAGACTCATAGAAGATCCTTAACACTCACCTCCACAGACTCATGGAAGATCCTTAACACTCAACACCACAGACTCATAGAAGATCCTTAACACTCACCACCACAGACTCATAGAAGATCATTAACACTCACCACCACAGACTCATGGAAGATCCTTAACATAGTCCGTAGTATTGCAGAGTAATCAGAAAAATTCTGAAGGTTGCAGGTCTCTGTGCAAAAGCTGAAGTCTGTGGTGTAGAGGGTCGAGAGGAAGGGACAGAGGACAGTTCCCTGTGGGGCTCCAATACTGCAGAACACCCTGTCCGACACAGAGTGCAGCAGGTGAACATACTGTGGTCTGGCAGTCAGGTAGTCAACAATAGAGGACACGAGGGGGCATCTACTAGCATCATTATCATCACAATCAGGCTGAATGGTGTTGAATGTACTGGAGAAGACATGATCCTCAGAGTGCTGGCTGGCCTATCCAGGTGAACGTAGACTCAGGTAGATGATGGTGTCCTCGACTCCCAGGCTTGGCTGATAGGAGAACTGGAGAGGGTCCAGAAGTGGCAGGACCAAAGGCTGGAGCCCAGCACAAGCCTCCCCATGGTCCTCATGACTTGAGATGTTGGTGCCATTGGCCTGAAGTGCTTGATGTCCCTGGGTTGCAACGTCTTTGAAACAGGAAGAATGCAGGGACCCTCTGGAGACTCAGGCTCATATTGATGACATGTTGAAGTACTTTGTGGAAGTACTCCACACAGCTGGGTAGCACAGGGTTTAAGCACCCTGGGGAGGACCCCATCCAGGCCTGCAGCCTTGTTGGTGTGGAGTCCCATTAGCTGTGTTCTTACCTGTTCAGCAGTGAGAATCACTGTACAGGTATTGGGTGGGGTGTGAGGTGGGCTATCACAGGAGAGGGTCATACTATCATTAGGGGTGGGGGGTTGAAGTGGGTTACTGAGGGCCTGCAGCAGAGGAGTCCGGACGGGGGAGGACAGAGCCTGCAATGTCAAATCTGTTGAAGAACAGTTTTAGCTCATTGGCCCTGTCCCTGTTTCTCTCTACTCCTCTGTTGTATTCTCCCTACATGCAGTTCAAGAGCTTACATCCTCGTCATCCTTGTTGGAAGAGCTGTACTACACTCATTGTTCGACAACGCTGACTCAAATTGCTGCTGGTTTCCTTTTAAGTGCTGCACCATCAGGGCAGTTACTGTTCTCTGAAATGTTCCATTAGAAATGACACTCGTGCTCTTACAAAGTAACCACTTACAGGTTTTAACACGAATCACTGTGTACAGATGTCGACAAGGGGGAAAAAAACCCCACTGCAACACAAAGCAACACAAGCTCTTTTTTTCCACAGGGCATACACAATATTTTAAGACTGCATTACACATGACACAAGCATTTGTACATTATGTACCAGTTGATGTCTAGTGTCAATTAACATGTCTGTGTACTTTCAAGGTCAAGCTGACATTGGCTAAGTTATCAAAAAGTACCTTAATGTTTCTTGACATGTTTGACACATGTTTGAGAATGTTTTGATCCTGGCCACAGAGGACTGCTGTGGTAGATCACTGGACACTGTTTAAATAAATGTACTACACAGACGTAACACTGTAACTGCACTGTGTCACACTCCACGTGGTCCTTAGTTTGCATTTTCGTTCTTGCACGTGTTTTGTTTTTTGTTTCCAAGCCACGCCCCCGCATGAGTGGCCATGTGATTTATTTTTGTTTCCAAGCCACGCCCCCGAATGAGTGGCCCTGTGTTTTGAATTTGTTTCCAAGCCACGCCCCCACACAAGTGGCCCTGTGTTTTGGTTTTTGTTTCCAAGCCACGCCCCCACACTCAGCCTCGTCACCTGTGTCTAGTTTTCCGTCCCTTTCTACTCATTTCTGGTGATGATTTTGCCTGCTTTGCCTCTGTGTTCTGTATTCATTTGTATTTGTCGTTAGCACTGTATGCTGTATTTGCTTTCGTTTTCATGAAACGAAAAATCAAAATGAATTTTAATCAAAACGAATCACACTTGCATCCTTCCACTCACCTGCTCCAAAGATGCTGTTACAACTGAACTGCTAGGAAGCAAAGCTGAGTTTTCGGTCAGTAAACAAGGTGATGAGAGCAAGACTTAAGAATTAGAATAAGAACATTTTTAATAGGCCTGATTGAATTGTAAAGGTGAAAGTGTACTTGTTGAAATAATAATATTTAAAAACCTTATAAGAATAAAAAAAAGATGTATTTTGTGATGGGTTCAGAATATATACTAGTGTTAATAAACATATACTAG
>JAOXYF010000019.1:9736336-9753957 GCA_028565775.1 Sternarchorhynchus goeldii
TGTTAGTGTTAATAAACATATACTAGTGTTAGTGTTAATAAACATATACTAGTGTTAATAAACATATACTAGTGTTAGTGTTAATAAACATATACTAGTGTTAGTGTTAATAAACATATACTAGTGTTAATAAACATATACTAGTGTTAATAAACATATACTAGTGTTAATAAAGCACAAGAATGTCACAAATGTTCATTCATGAAGGGACGTGTTGTTACAGTTATTCAAGACCTGGACCCTCAGAGCTTTAATTCTTACAGCAAAGAATTATCCCCCATGTGATCAGAATTATCCCCCATGTGCTAAGAATTATCCCCCATGTGCTAAGAATTATCCCCCATGTGATTAGAATTATCCCCCATGTGCTAGTTAAGACAACAGGGCAAGTGCAAAATGGTATCCAAGCTACAGTGAGCGAGATTTTAAATGTTACTGATTTATTAGAAGTAAAAGGTTAGCAGCTTATAATCAATTGAACAATCTTATGTGCTGTGGATGTGAAATTGTGAGCAGTGTTTTTTTTCCACCTTGTATAATTTTCTCTTTATTTATATTAAGTAAACCCTAGAGCTACCCTAGCAGTGATGTTTGATGATTGTTCTTGGCAGCTGCCAATCATTAATAAATGCATGTCAGGTGTTGTGCAGCATTTATAAAGGTGTAAGTATGGCTTTCCTGATTGGTCATCATAGTTACCTAACAAACAAGTAAGTTGTAAGTAAACAAGAATGTACACAAACACACGGGATTTAATTCACACATTTCAATAAACATCTTTGTTTATTGCATACCGAATGCAGTTTGGGGTGTACATGCTGAATTTCAGCCACACAGTGAAATGATGCTTGGTTGTGTCAAACAACAGCACTTCCTGTTCTTCAAGGACTGGATACAATCAAATTCTAGTTAGTAGGTGCTGTATTGAAGTCTCTCGGCTGGAGGTTTTGATTTAACCAGTTGCGAGTATTAAACATGTAAAGGACAGTGAAGAACTATGTAAAAAAAAAACCACACAAAAACCCCAAAACATAAATCACAATGTTCTAATGAATACGCACCTTTCGATAACAGGGTCCTTACGCTTGACATTTTATGCCTGTGATTAAGGTTGACTGGTTGGGCAGAGAGACACCACCCGCACCACCACCTGCCCTACACAGGCTCTCAGTTTTCAGAAAGGTTGGAGTTAAAGTCAGTGGGTTGTTGCTAGAGATGTCCATGACAAAATGTCAAACACTTGCAGTGGGAAGACATCAAAGCATCTTTCACAGGTTCACCTCCATATTCTGCGTGCTCCTCACCAGCACATGGGAAGGGCAAGCTGTGCATGGCCAAACCCTGTCAGCTGGGTTAATAACTTGCTTCCAGTAGATAGTACAAATTGGATTTTATTGACACCTGCTATTTCATATTTGATAGAGGGGAAGGACCTCATCAAATCAGAGACACTGCTATTGGTGGTCAGCTGTGATTTTTTTTTTTTTTTCGTGTTCTTTGAGAGATTTTTTTTGTTTATTCTGAAGGGATATTTCTCACTTTTGTATTGAGAGTGATTTTATGTATTTGCTAGATCTTCTTTTCTTCTTAAGCCCTCAAGAACAATAGTATGTGGCTTCTTAGCTGACAGTGGGCAGTCTGAAGGATTTGAGGTGTTTAAGGTAATAAGAAACTCATGACTGTATTGGTTGGATTACAGTATTGTTTGAATAAGGAATATTTAGATGTCATTGGTGTAGCATGGACCCACTTTGAACACACAGTTACTGTACTTCTCTTGACACACTATGATTTTGTCTGCTTAGCTCAGTGCTGTTCTTTGTTTGGAGGACCAATGGAAAACATCTATGCTTCTGAAAGAAATAGCATTAGCATAACAAAATTAGCGGTCAAAAGTGCACCGGCTAAGATCCTGCTGCTCCTGCTGAAACTTGTCTTGGTGAATCAGATCAAACATCCCAGTGAGCGCCAGAACCGTAGCAGTGAGCTGTAGGTTAAACGAGTGGTGTTTGCTGAGCGTTGTTGTTTTGTATTCACATGATTGAGAAGATCTTCTGTGATGCTTTGTGCCTGGTGTCACTCTGATGAAGCACACGACTCTGACATAGCCAACATTCTGCTGAGCACGGCATACAGTCGGCGAGAAGCAGGGCCACGGGTGCTAATACCCTGCCAATCACTGCCAGCTCTGATGGTTTTTTTTTTTTTTTTAAAGCAGAACCCGAATGTTTTGCAGAAAGCATGCACTACTCACAAAGACATGGATAAAGGCACAAAAGGAGCTTTTTTTGGTCATTCTTTTTTCGTTTGTTCTTATTTATTTATTTATTTATTTATTTATCATTTTGAGGTGACTGAGTGTCATGGCAACAGAATGTTGGAAAATGAGACCTGGCGGGTCACTGTGAGACAAAGGAGCAAGTAACTACCAAGCCAATAAAGTAAAAGAAAGAATGAGATACTTACCACAAGGGCTGTATATATGATGACATGGAACTTGGACATTGTTCCGTGTCATCAAACTCAACAAATACAGCAAATGGTAGTCTGTACCATCTGTAGCTCTATGATTATTATATGATTGTTAAATCTTTTGAGTAATAAGTGAAAAAAGAGGATAAATCAAGAATTTAGGCCCTTCTCTTTCCTGTCTAACTGGATCACTACATTAGATTTTGAGGAAGCCCATGTTTCTAAGTGGTTTTGAAACAAGATCTCCTGCTCTGGCTTTGTGTTGGGAAGGAAGCAGCTCTTGGAGACATAAAATGACTAATTTAATTACTAAACTCTTTACTGATCTCTTGCTTGAACAAACGATTCAGTGTTTTCAAGCCTAAATCTTGGTTTGCCTAATGGGTAAATCTAACGTGTGATTTGGACAGAGGTCGACCTACTATGATATCAGGGTGGATGGGTTCAGCTGGTACAAGATAGGAACGTCCTAGTGTGAGTTCTGAGCTGGAAATTCGTTACTGGTCTAACTGGTCTGTGCCTGGGAATCATACAGAGCCGTACAACATTTCCAGCATGTGCCAGACATTCAGATCTAGACCAACCTTGATATTTTATGCACGTGTTATGCTTAATATAACACTTATAACGGTGATTTGTAAAATAGTGTAATAACAAGTGATTTATGCAAATGGTACATGCAAGAACAGGGATTTTAAAACACAGTTACATTAAAGCTGTACATGATCGGTTTTCGGTGGCTGAAAAAGAATGAAATAAATAAGTAAATAAACAGAAATTGGCTTCCTGTTTTTGGGAATTAAAAAATAAAAATAACCAATGTTTTTATTTCATGTTGATACATTCTCGGACAACACAACATTATAGTGCATGAGTGGCCAAAAAAAATGTCCTCCACAATATTGGCACAGAAGCTGCAAGAGCAACATATACTTAAGTACAAACAGTATAAAACATACATGCTTTTTATTTCATTTTAAATCTTTTTTTCTTTTTTTTTAAATATATATTCATATTCTTTTAATTTTTTTTCCACAATTCTCCATACATTGCAGGGGCAGTTAGAAATTCCAAAACAAATTAAAGCCATATTCTGCCTTGAGTGTGTGAATGTCTGAGGAAAGAAAAAAAAAACCCATTTTTTAATTAATCTCAAAAGCTCTTTGAAAACAGGCCAAAAAACAGCTTCCTTGTGGTGAACTATTTAGTTTACTAACATCAAACATATCAGGCATGCACTGACAACTGCTATGTGAACATCTTTTAAAATCTGGCACATAGACAGCCTGTGGAATTTCGATATTGTATATCCAATGCAACACGTACCAAAATTCTCTCAAAGTCACTGAAAACACAGTCGATGGTCTACAAACCCTCACAATGTACTGATGTACTGGAAAAAAAGTATATCAAATGGAAAGCTAATGGGGGAAGAGATTGGACATCTGAAAGAGAAGAATATGGCTTTAATATAATGTGCATCCAAGAGGCAAAAGATGAAGAGAAATTAGAACTAAAGGATCTCCCAACAGAGATGGAGAAAGTCCAACAGCAAAGATAACAATGATGCTAAAAAACCACATGAACTCGCAAGAGGGTTGGGGAAGGACTTTTAGTTTGGAAAACTTGCGGTTGAGAAGTACACATAAAGACGAGAGGTTGTACGCGGGTCTGCGTCCTTCCCTGTGCCATGCCCTCTCGAGAGACACCCTGAAGAGAGTTTCTTTTGAGATGATCAGAGCAAACGCCTCGGGAGAAGGTCTTTTGGGTGGGCGGGGGGGTAGGGGGGATGTGGTGGTTTCAAGACAGCCTCATACAGAACACATCTTCCAGTGAGATTTGGGTCAGACTTCCATCCCAGGCTGACCGATTTCTATGTTTCCTTTGTTGGGGGGGAAAAAAAAAAAACCTCCAAACAAAATAACTTTTTTTTTTTTTTGAGGTGGGTAATTTTTTGAGCAACATGATTTTCTTAATGTTTTCTAACCACCCACCCATCCCCCCCCAGCTTATATCCAAGGACATATTAAAATATGGACTACAGTCCTCAGATATCCTCAGGTGTAGATAGGGTATGGTCACGGGCCTCACCACTGTTCTGAAGCTCAGATATGAGTGGGCAGGACACCAAAGGAACTCCAAAAACCTTCAGCCCCCCCCAACACTTCTCTTTTCTCAAAATGAAGGGCAAAGCACCAAGTGCACTCCCTGATTGCTCCCCTCCACTGCCGGAGGAGTTTTAGATCACAAGGTCATTGTAGTTCACATACTTCTTCTTTGCAGCCGGACCTGTGGAGGGAGAAGGATGAAAGATGACTTTTGATGTTTGGCCTTTTTAATGAATATCTGGGTTTCTAAAGAAAAAAAATTGGGGGGAAAAAGTAAAAATCAATGGGTGATTTATTGGCAGACATAAAAATACCAGGACATTTATTCATTCACTGAGAAATTTTATAAGAAATTTGCATTTCCAAGTTCACACATGATCTGCAAGAGGTGTGAAAGCATAGGAACAAAGAATGAAGGTGCGGTATGAAACAGTTTCACCAAGACTTCTTTTGCCAAGGTAGTTCAACTTTTGTGAAACTGTTGATCACTGATACAGTACAGTGTGGACAGATAAATGCTACTCTGTGGAATCCAGTATGAAACTGTTTGTGGAAGACAGTGCTTTAAACGGAGGGACATCTCGGTCTCAATTAAACGGAATACTACTGCTGTTCATTAAAGTCTATGGAGAAAATCTAAGAGGTTTTTATTTAGCTTTGCTAAGCTGACCTTTTAGACCCAGAGTGACTGTGTTTTTTTGGAGCCTCACCATAACTAACAGACTTAGTCCTGCTAATGATGTTTTATGATGTTTATCTTTCAAAGACACATTTTGTACTCATTTGCATGTCAAAGTATTCGTAAATTTTAATAATTAAAGGTCAAGAAGCAAAGAGGTCATAGTGACCTTTAGGTTTCAGTTACTCATCACATATTGGAGGTAAATGTCACTTCTCCAAAAACCAGCTTCTGATGGCTTTGTCCTTGATAAAGGCTGGATTTAATTAGGCATTGTCAATATTAAATATATTAAATATGATGAATCATTCATGATTGGAAGGGGGAAAGGCAGTCTCCTAATCTTTTTCCCCTGTGTGTGTGAGACTGAGACAGACAGTGAAGGAGACGACACAGAGAGACTGAAAAAGAAAATGCTCATGTTTGTTAATATTATCACATTGTTACATGATGTGTTTCCAACTCTAGTTGCTTCTAACTTAAAAAAAGAGATATTTTCTGCTTTATTTCCCACAGCAATGTTACCTTGACTAGCACTTAAATCTAGCCATTTTCACAATATCAGTGTCACGGGAGCCGGGTCCAGCGTATTATAAAATGAGACAGCAGCGGAGACGGGGAGTTTAAGAGGACTGACCCCTGTTTAAAATCTCATTTGGCTGGACAGCCACGGTGCCTGGATCACCACACTGGCAATTCTGCTTTGCTGCATCTAATGAATCTTGGGTAGGGGGGGTGAGCCATTATCCCTGGCCTGACCTCCAGCGGGACATCTGTAAAGCAAGCCGCGCTATGAATTTCTTAATGTCCCTCATCTCTTCCTCTTGATTCCACACCGGAGGGAAGGGTGCGAGAGCCACAGAGAGGCCGCCAGCTGTGAGCCACGCAAGGGCAATTACCCCGCAGGACGAAGTCTCGTCTGGAGAACAGGCACCCTAATGAGCATGCCTGGCTTCCCCCGCCGCTCACAACTCGGCGCTCCTGGCAGACCAGGACAGCCTAATCAGCTCGGTCCCGCAAAATAATCAAAAGCGGGATAAGCTGGGGTGGGACTCTATCACTTTTATTGGTCGATCGGTTTTATCTATTTGTATTGGTACTTATTGACCAATGAGCCTTTATTACTTATGGAAAGAGTCCAACCAATATAACGATGAAATTCCACATCACTGTACGACCAGGTACACTGGCTGTGAAATTTATTTCCCACAAACAAACTGGAAAAGCTCACATTCGACGCTTACAGATCTGATTACTGCTTTCACTGTCTGTAAAGGAACTTGTATATCAAATGGCCTCAAATTTCCATGTGCCACTGGGATTGATGAGAATGACTGGAATAATTACACTGTGTTCTAGTGACACCGTCATCGCCTCTGCTCCGGATCATCACAGCCGTCTCCCCGGAGTGTGGAGGCGTTCCAGGGCTCAAGATATTTGCATACATGCATATCCATCAGTCTGATTCAGAGGTTGAAGGCTAAGAGAGGGAAATGGTAAGTGGGACACCTTGCACAGATGGTTCATGGTTCCGCTGGTATCTATCGCGGGGGTACCAGCTGTGGTGTGTTGGGGAGCTGGGTGTCGTCACGCCCTGAGACTCAGAACCGTTTCTCCTGTGCTTTGGCGTGTTCCCACCCACACGCGGAAGTCACGTTCACTTAGCCTTCTGTTTTCTGTCGTCACTGTTCTCATGTGCCACTGAATATTTTGCGATGATTCGCAAAATCAAGGGAACACTTGTTTTATCCCAGTATTTATAACAGAGCAGCTGGGGAGATCAGGAGTGAAACACCCTGACAGACTGCACCCTCGGGGTCATTCTCGGAAGGAAAGGCCTCCTAGGTGGACCCAAATCCAGATGAGGTGGAGCAAAAGAGGGGAGTGGAAAAAAATAGCTGAACAAAACTGGAGAAGGGGAACCAAGCAACTGAAAGAGGATTTAAGGAAGGAGTTGAAGAACTTGGGAGTAAATAACTGAAGTAGATGGTAAGGGAACTGCTTGGTGGAGATGGAGAAGAGAATTTGAGAGCTTATCCAACCACACAGGGTGGGTTCTGGGTGAGCAAACCCCTGGGCACTTCAACAAAGAAAAAAAATAGTGAAACCCACTTGACTTGTCTGGTTTAAAGAACAAACAAGGGTCTGCCCAAGTCAGGAACCCTGAGCTTAACTACAGCTTTAAATGTGAGACCAGAGGAACCGCTGTAATGGTGACAAACTACTGAAAGAGAAAACACTTCGCCAGAAGACACTATAAGAGACGAACACAAGGGAAGACCCTGGTGACAGAACTTTTGACTTGGATCAATACTGATTACCAGTTAGCTTAGACAAAAGTGTGGCCTGAGTGAAGCTGTTATATAGGATCAGGCTCTCTGAGGGGGAACAGGCTCTCTTGTGGCAGACGGCGGACATTGCAAGCCAGCTGGTACAATATTGTGTGATTTTATTACTGTTATTATTATATTATTACTACAGTTATATATTTGTATTATTTTAAAGCACTTCCCTACACTGCGTGCATTAAAATGGTATATGACATATATCTCAGAGTGAAACCAAACTGGTACCAGTAGTTTTGCTCCACGTTTGTTATGGGTCCTGCACTAAAGATTCCTGTATTCCTGTATTTGAGATATTACGGTTCATTTACACCGGTGACATCACCTGTTCTGGGTATACCTAGAATCACTGTAGTGAAGTTGGCACCAAATCTTTATCCAGATACACCTAAATCATTTGTCCCACTTTGTGCCATTAAAATTTACATTTCTCCTTTATTATTAGAGATATTAAGGTTTATTTACACTGGTGACAACCATCACAAGCATGATGGAGAAGCTGCTGGTAAATCAGGTGCTTGGTGGTCTTCATATTACCTTTAAATATTAATAAATATCTCAGTATGAATAATATCTCTGTTATAAATATATCAATTATTTAAATGGTACAAACAATTGTAGAGACAAACACAAACCAGCAAATTTGGTTCTGGACATAAATAGGGTGCTAACTCCATACTGACTCCATGTTGATTAGGTTATAATGTAAATAAAGTTCTCCAAAATGTAAGGCAGCACAAATGAAAAATTCGGCAGCAGAAACCGGCACAAATGGGGCATAAACGTAGCGCAAACGGCTGAGATCAGTTTGGCTCAAATCTCAGACATATGGTGTGGCAACTTCACGCACGTCCCTACACACACACTGCAACCCCTACGAGGGTTAATCAAGCAAGAGAACAGCTGTGTAGCGCAGAAGCTGGGGACTTTAGGTTTGAGCCGAAGCCACGCCAAGTGCTGTCCGCGGCCAGGGTTTCCCGAGGAGGCCGTTCCTCCAGGGTGGGCAGACGCCAGGCATCTTCTGTTCCCTTCACTGAGTGACTTTGGTCCCACTTGGATCTGTGTATGACAGTCTAAAGGCTAGTGTCACTGTCTGGTTGGGGGAGGGGGGGTTAAACCCTAGTGTCACTGTCTGGCTGGGGGGTTAAAACCTAATGCCACTGTCTTGTTGGAGGGGGGTGCTTTAAAGCCTAGTGTAACTGTATGGTTCGGGGGGTGCTTTAAATTATTCTCTTAGCGTTAAAGTTTTATAAGAAGTCAGTCAGAAAAAACAGAATTACAAATTCCCAGCCCTCTGCAATGACTCTGAAACAAGATGATGATTTCCATTCTTCTCCAGTGCTCAGAGATGCCGTGAGATTGTCTTTGGGACTTTCGGGTGAGACTTTTTGAAGGGTTGATGAATGACTGGGGAAGGTGCTGTTAGCACTTCTTTCACATCCTTTCCCCCCAGCATTTAAAAATGGAGCAAGGTCATAATGACAGAAAGAAGAGAAGATTAATTTGGTCTTACCTGATAAATTATGAGGATTAGCCTGTTGAAAAAGACAGTATTTAGTGAGCTGTTTCTCAGGGACTTGTGGAAGCAGAACAAGAGATTCTGATTGATCTAAATATCCATGCCATTTGAAATTATAGTTTAATTTCAGGCCAGACTTGTGGAAGGGACTTTATTATCTCAGATATATGTGAGGTAATGAAATGCTGTGCTAATGAGTCAAAAAGAACAATTTTCTTGATTTGGTGTTGTCAAGAAAATGGCAGGTATTCACCAGGTTTCCTCTCAAACAGGACTTATATCTGAGCTGTCTACACTTCAGAAAGCCTTGAGATAATTGACTACTTCCCCCACATATGCAAATCATTTTAATATAGAATGCATGTTATTAGGAACCAGCTAATTTGGCCTCCATAAAGTTAACCAGCACTTATTAGTGCCTGTTTTATACTCAATGCTAACTACCACTTTCACAGTTATTATTATTAATTTTTTGCAGAATTGCCTTTTTGTGGGTGAAGTATTCCTTTTAGGTGCGTGATCGTGCAAACCCAGTCACATTGTGGCAATGTGATTTGCATCAGGTGGACGGGTCCCTACTCTCAGTGGGCGGAGCTCATGCTGGAGCAAGCCAAAGGCCAAAGCAGTTAAACATGAGCTGTCTTCCTGCGATGAGACAAACTGGCACTGCTAGCTGGCTACATGACTACCACACGACATGCTTACACACAAGAAATAACACTTACATTGGCAATGGTTAATGGTATAGAATCAGTGCCAACACTCTCAATATTACCCAATAGTTTGTACTTTTATAAATATTGAGTGACTGTCCATACATGCAGTGGGAACTTCTACTTAGGGTTTTGTGGGTTCCTGTATTAGGGTTTCATGCTTTAAAAGTATGCAACATGTGGTTCTGAACTAGCAAACTATGGAGCTGTGTCCAGGATGAACAGTGAAAGATTCAACCCAAACAAATCAAATCAACCCTCCCCATCTCCGCTAGGAATTGCTTTTGGTTTCCCAGTTAAAGCAGCTCCTCTGAAGAGCAAGGGGTGAACTTTAACCCTACTTCTTCAACGATAGTTCATGTACTTATGAGTTAGTCTTCCTGTCCTTATCTGCACCTCTGATGAGGTTACAACCTTCAGTGAAATAAAATAAAAAACTTTTTTTTTTAACTAATAAAAAAAAATCCCAATGATGAATATTTTTTCCTTCATTTTCAAAGTTTGTGTGAAATGTAAGTTTTTAAAAAAAGTGCCTTATGAACCTTTTTAGAATCATCTCTTTTTAAGAGGTTTCTGTGATTATTATAGCTTGGAAGAAGATTAGATCACATTCTAGGAGCCACTTTGTAGAAAATTCCACAGGGTTCAAAAACATTTTTTTCTTCCTCACGATCGCACCTTTTGCTTTAATCAGCACACTCAGAAACAGCCTGCACCAGACCATCAGTCATCTGCTCACATCCTGATAAAAAACAACAACAAAAAAACCACCCACTTGACTTACACCAAAGAAGCTAGGTCTGGCCCCTCCCCTTCCTCCCACTGCCTGATGGAGGCTCCGCCTCCCTCACTGCAAGTACATGCTGTTGGTGTTTAAATGGCTCTTGAAAACAAAACCAGCATTTGTGGTAGAGGTGGATCTGGACTGCTGTCAAGCGGGATAGGGGAGGGGCTTTGGGGGAGGGGCCGCAGGTGGAGAAGCAAGTGAGATCTACTCACTGTTGGGGTCCACGTTTTCACACAGCTCCGTCTTGGCCTCGCCGTTGGGCCGGTCGCTGGGCTTGTGCGAGAGGCGTGATGACATGGTGGCAGCAGTCACCACGGCCTTGAAGCTGCGTTTGCGTTTCTGCACGTTCAGCTCCGGGTGGAAGATGATGACGTAGACCTTCGGCATGTAGAGCATCCCTAGGGCCACCGAGGCGCTCAGGTTCATGGAGATGGTCAGCGTGGTGGTCTGGATGTACAACTGCAAACAGAGGAGAAAAGAGGTGTGTCTCATGACCCACCTTAAAGGCTGGTATATATGAATGATATGAATGACAACAGCATAGAAGAATTATGGAACCCCAAACTGTTTTAAATCTGTTTCCACTCTTTTCTGCCTAGGTATTTCCAAGGTTTTTGTAGGCCTCTACTTTATGCAATATTAGAAGATGATCTTACAGTCCACTTTAAAATATTTAACTGCACGGATGTAAATGTTCTCTTTGTGGAAGCACCAACCAGTTATATCTCTAAAAAACAAAGCTGGAACACTAAGAAGTGAATTTCAGGTTCTCACGAGCTGCGGTTTTAGTAGTTTAGTATTGGAGGTTGGCGTGGTGCGTCTCATTAAATTTAACGTCATTTAATGTCTTCGCCTCACTGGGCGTAAGTGGCTGCTCTGAAGCACTTATGGAAACCATGGTAATCACTTTTTTAAAAATATCCTTCAAAGGCATTTTGCATGTCATGGTCTGAAAGAAACTTAAGGAAATCCTTTCAGGAGAGTTCTGTATAGGTTTGCAAATGTAATATACTACACATAAAACCGTTAGTTTGCTATATCACAGATGAGCAAACAGAATGAATGGGGATGGGCAGGGCGTGTCCTGTTCAGGTTCAGGTCACATGATGCCCATGCTTTCATGTGATTTGCTGAACTTGCGTCACACAGTTACCCAATCACAGGTTTGTATGCAAATAAAACAAACATCTGTGGAACACCAGGGCCCAGGGTGACTAAACAGTTACAGAGTTCAACCCCTTTCTAATGCTAGGGAAGAGAAGCAAATCAGGGTGGTTGACACAAGATTTTATGTTTATTTATGTTTATGTTCTGTGTAAAGACAAGATGGATGAAACTGGAATAGTGATGTCATACTGCAGCATACTGGTACTGGCAGCATAACTTTTGCTCACCTGTTTCAGATGATCTATACACATTTGTACCAGGTGATCTACACTCATTGGTACCAGATGATCTACACTCATTTGTACCAGGTGATCTACACACATTTGTACCAGATGATCTACACTCATTTGTACCAGGTGATCTACACACATTTGTACCAGATGATCTACACTCATTTGTACCAGATGATCTACACTCATTTGTACCAGGTAATCTACACTCATTTGTACCAGGTGATCTACACTCATTTGTACCAGATGATCTACACTCATTTGTACCAGGTGATCTACACTCATTTGTACCAGGTGATCTACACACATATGTATTAGGTGACCTACACACATTTATACTAGATGATCTACACTCATTTGTACCAGATGATCTACACACATTTGTACCAGGTGATCTACACACCACCACACGTACCAGCCTTAATAAATGGCTTCTCCCACTTTTCTGTCAGTGATGTGAAGTTATTTTGCAAGAACAATTCAAGCTCCTTTATTTAGATGCTTTTATTTTCTGTCATAATAAATGGGTATTATTATCCACTTTAAAGTTAGTAATTCTTTTTTTGCTTGTTACTGGTTAATTAGGGTCCACCTTAAAGTTAGTATTTATGCTTCACTTGTAGGAACAAGAACAGATGTTTCAGTAAATGCACAGTAGGGTCTGCGGTAGGGCTCTTGGTGCTCGGTGGTGAGGTCGGGCAGCCATAGGAGAGGTGCAGGGTTGGTCACGGGGCAGCTGCCTGGGGAACTGACCCAGGACGAAAAGGCCGTGAACTGCGCACGTTGCCGCGGTGACCGCCGAATGAAGCCCCCTGAGGCTCGGTTCGGCGCACCACATGCATGCTAACAGGAACGGCTCTCAATTTGCGGGCTGATGGTGGACATTAAAACTGGGGTTAATCCCTGAGCGCATGGACATTAAAACTGGGGTTAATCCCTGCGCGCATGGACATTAAAACTGGGGTTAATCCCTGTGCACGTGGACATTAAAACTGGGGTTAATCCCTGCGCGCATGGACATTAAAACTGGGGTTAATCCTTGCGCATGTGGACATTAAAACTGGGGTTAATCCCTGCGTGCATGGACATTAAAACTGAGGTTAAAAGTCAGCAGGTTAACTTTAGTTTACAGCTTTCTTAATGCACTAATGGGAGTCGCCTTGATGCTGATCATACAAGCCAAACTTCCTGCATGAGGATATATAATAGTGAACATACACCAATGATTTAAGACTCACACAGTTAATAATAATAATAATAATCATCATCATCATAATGATGAATCTTGAAATTCAAGTAAATATTACAGGGAAAGGCACACTAGGCAATAATTAAGATCAATTACACCAACAAAACATAAAGAAGTCATCACACAAAACAAAACATCTGCAATAGATTCACTCGCATATTTGACTAATTTGGCATGACAGCACTATTGCATAGACTTTATAAACAAGTACAGAATATCTTATCAAATGAAACGGAGAGAAACCTGTTGTTTACTGTTGTGTAATGGTTCTAATTCAACCCTTAAGACTCTTTTCCAACACCTTTTGGTTTATTTACTGGTCTTCTTTACTATTACCTCTAATTTTAACTTATTAAAACAATAACATTACTGCGGAAAATTTTCCATAACAACTCCCCCCCCCAGCGGGTCTGAGTGGTGCGTGTCCTGCAGTCAGCAGTCCCATCTGCCACAGCCTTTCCACAGGATATGATGTCATCGATGACTTGAGTGGGCTACCATAAACAAATAATCATGCATGTGTGTGTGTGTGTGTGTGTGTGTATTCAAACATTTAGGATCAGATCAAGTGGTGGTGTTACTTCCATTCTCTCTTTGTTCTGTTTTTGTTGTGTTTGAAATTTGGCATTAATTGAGCAGTTGTTCTTCCTGCCATTGGTTGTTCGAAACTCTTGTGTGGGCGGGGGAGGGGAACCGCTAATTAATCAGACAAACTCCGAGGTTTAGGAATGTGAATCGTGCTTGAAGAACAGTTGTCGTGACGGGAGCAGCATGAAATACAAGGGGTTCTGGAAAGTTCCCCTTTTTTGCTGAGAAATAACATGGAATCAGCTGTGTTTAGACAGCTGTGAGATCTCATAGTCTCACAGTGCGCGATCTATATCTGATCAGTATTCCCAACCTCACTAAAATTATCTATATCAGATCAGTATTCCCAACCTCACTAAAATGGCAGCTGTCCAATTAAAACTGGACAAGGAAAAGTGTAATCAGTGTATTTGAAGAACTGACCGTAATCATTCAAGGCTAGAATGCGGCTTTATGCTAAGCTAATCAGTAATCAGCAGGCCTGTGTTTACCCGTGTATGGACACAATTCAAGTTGGAAAATGGCTAATTTACTGATATAGTGCAAACAACAACCATGCTTCAGAAAGATTCTACAGCTCCATGCTCCAGCTGCTATGATGTTCTCCAGTACTTTTTTTTTATGGACAGAAAGAGAGAGACCTTCCATTTATCTCCAAATTAAGAAGTACAGATGTTGCACAGCGATCAAAATGGTTTCCACTGGGGCAAATTTGAATCCCAAGTTGTTGTTTTTTGGGTGGTAAGCCTTAGATGATGCAAACACAATTATAAGCAACATTGCACTTGTTCAATCATGAAAATGTTCTTGGGAGAAATGGAAGTATGTATTACGCTACCTTCAGACCACGAAACGAACTCCCTGGACGCCATTACTGATAATGCTTATCTGAATGATCTGTGTAGTTCAGATAATCGCCCATGACTCATCACTTCAACAACAGTTTTTCTTTTTTATGGGACTATCGCACAAGAGTTATTTCCTTTCACTTAGAAGGAAGTCAGTGCAGCAATACCACATCGAGCACACAGGGAGAACGATTGTGTGCTTTTGGACATGACGGAGATCCTCGTCCACCAGACCCTTCTGAATCCTCGCTGTGCTGTTTGAAAGGTGAAGCTGCTTGTCGCCGTGTCTAAAAAGTCATGCTTCTCATTACCCTTCTAATGGTGTCGTAGGAGCACCTTCATGCTGGGCTGTCAGGTTTTGTACCAGTACAGGTCCCAGAACAGTGGTGCCGCAGTTAATGAATAGCCAGAGAGTGTCACAGTGCCACAATAGAGCGCATTACGCCGCATTAGGAGGCGTTACACAAAGGAGGCGTTCCTAATCTAGCCACGTCATGCCTAGCATGAGTGTGTGTGTGTGTGTGTGTGTGTGTGTGTGCACATACATCCAGCAGAGAGATTGACTGCATTACTGGTAGTGGCAGTAAACAGTGTTGCAGGATTCGTTGCCACTGTGTCTACTGACCTACACACCCTGGACTACAGCTGACCTGGATTCAGCCCTGACTGCAGCAGGGGGGTCAAGCACATGTTCGCTGGGTGCGCCGTGCCGCTTCCTGGTCAGGTGGGATCCAATGTTTCAATTTACGAATTTTGCTTTGACTTTTACTCTTATCGCTCTTCCACTGTAATGCACAACTCAAGTCAAAGCACAACAACAGAAGTGAGTGTAGCGAGAATCTTATTACATGTTCCATCACATCTAGAGGATGTAAACTCTTCACAGAGGCACTGAGAGGTCCAGAACAAGCTGAATCAAGGTCCTTTTTTTCTCAACCAACTTGATTCATATGTTTCTGAAACACATAGTGGGGTTAGTGAAAAAGCTTCAAAAAGTACTGGACTAGAGGATGAGCAGCCTGAATGCTGTGTTTTTTTTTTAACTTTTTTTTACGTGATTACACCCCTAAAAATGGACCCCTTACATGCTTTTCATGTGTCTGTCAGACAGATGTAGAATTCATGTTTTTGTGTTCACAGTTGGTTGGAGGTAGCACAGTTCAGCACTGAAATGTCACAGAAGATGGCAGTGTATCAAGCGTTTTGAAAATAACCCATAAATAACGCGGAAAAAGCATAAATTTAGTTCGGGTCAATTGCTGTGCATTTATAATCATAGATGTACTAGTCAGAAGCTAAATGTGGGCTGGGATTATGTAAATGAGCGCATAAAAGAAACATAATGAGATTTATGGGAACTGCCTGCACCTGCTCAGGGTATAATTGTGCGATTATGTTTAAATCACTCTAAAAGGGAAAAAATGGAGAGGAAAAAATCACCATACTTTTTTTTTGAATGCATATCTGGGGAAAAGTAATTAGCCACTGGAATCCAACCAGAACAACTGCTCCAGCCACTTCCACAGAGAAAGTGGTGGACAACACCAGCTAAACCCAGCTGCTGTTGAAGTTATGGGAATAATGCAAGCTCACAGCTTTCTCCCTTGCATGTTCTGCATTCTATATAAACCTCCCCTGGCATTGCTTTATATATGCTAACAATCTTCAGCAAGTTTTCATGAATATCTTTATAAATCCATTTAGTCTTATGATAATGTTCAGTTAAAGACTAAATTAGTTTAGTCAAACAGTTGAAAACCATCGTACATTTGCGAATCCCAACGATATCTCCACTTGTGTAAATGTTGTTTCGTACTTTCTTTAAACGGCCTTTAAACCAGTAGACAATAAATGCAACATGACACTAAATCTCCTGTCGCTGTGAAGATAGAATCATTTGTAAGCATTCATGCTTGAATCTGGTGGCATGAATCAGTCTAACATTCCAGCAATGGTCCACTGCTTCGCAGTAATAACCGTCATCCAAGACTCAGTCAATTTGGTACACAGCTAACCGTAATCTACTACCACCACGTTGTACTGAGCGTCAGTTCTAGCACTTAGTTTTCCCTTTAAAGTCTATGCTGTCTGTTCGTTTCCGCCGGTCCACCTGCCGTTCGGATCTCTGACCAAACCCTTCATCCTCTCAGCTTTCTCCACATCTCCCCCGTCTCCACCCGCGGGCACCATCTAATCTGCAAACCTCAGACCGGCGGGGAGGTTTCCGCTTGTCTAAATGCCGTAGCAGTGCGTGACGATCGCGGCAGCTAATGAGAAAAAAACCCTGTGGAGGTACGTGTGCGTTAACGGCCCACCGTGAGAAGCCTTAAGCTGTCTCTCTGTTCCCACACACTGGGTGTGTGGGTGTGGCGGGGGCAAAAAGTAGGCCACTTCAAGGGAAAAAAAATGGGGTAAGAAACATCTGTATGAGAGGAGAGTGCGAGATGGACCCTGGTTTTTCCACTTCTTTGGATGTTTGCCACAGCGCTGCTGAAGTCCACAAAGTTCGAAGTCATGTTTGCGCTTCTCATGCCCGTCCTGCTGCTCGACTGGGACAGATAATGAAAACACGCTGCCATTTTAAAATACGAAAGCCGCGTATTAATATTAATTTGCAGAGGTTAAAAAAAAAACAATGCTAAGCTCGTTCCACATTTTGTATGCAGTGCGTGTACCTGGAAAACTACCAGAATGTTCTGCCGTTCATGTTGAACAATAAGGCTTTGAAAAGGTGCGTGAACCTGGGCTTCATGGGATGGTACTAATGAAAGAAATGTATGACAGATAAATTTGGGTCACACTTCTGTGAGAGTACTGTGTGAGGTCTCTGCTCTTCTGTGAGAGTACTGTGTGAGGTCTCTGTTCTTCTGTGAGAGTACTGTGTGAGGTCTCTGTTCTTCTGTGAGAGTACTGTGT
>JAOXYF010000019.1:9754057-9780566 GCA_028565775.1 Sternarchorhynchus goeldii
TGTGAGGTCTCTGTTCTTCTGTGAGAGTACTGTGTGAGGTCTCTGTTCTTCTGTGAGAGTACTGTGTGAGGTCTCTGCTCTTTGGTAACAACGCTGACTTGATGTGGTTCAGTAACTCCGAGGGAAAAAAAAAAAAAAAAATAGAGTTATTAAATGGTAGGGTCAGACAGGCCAGCGTGGCCAGAGACACAACACTCTGCAGTTAACAAATGTGGAGTGTGGGAAATGAATGCATTTCAAAAGCCTTTCTCATCTTTCTCATCTTTGTAGCACCAGCAACATCCTTGACAGATATCAAACATTCATGGCCACTTCTTTGTTTTGTGCTGCTATCGGTGGTGGAGGACTGGGGGGGTCAGACAGAAGTACTGGCAAAGAAAGCATTCAGGATGTATGCCGTGCTTACTGTACTGCTTTGCAGCTGTTGAGAGTACTGAAGTTAGGAACATCTGAATCGGCACGTTCTGAAACGTTGGCTGGCAGCATGAGGCTGCCATCGCTCCACTGGAGCAGAACTGGAAAGGTGGCAGATATAGATCTCAGATTAGCATACAGAGCGGACTGTCCGGCACTCTGGTTCTCCCTAGATTCCCCTAGCTCTGAAGTACGCTTATGCTTTTATATCGGAGATTCCTCCGCATGGTCCAGGTACAACTGATTCCATATACAGGACAAACAGAGCAAACAGCTTGGTAGACAGATGCTGTTGGTTTACAGCGGTTTAGCGGTGAGAAAAAATACACCACAGCACTTACTGTACAAAAACCGATATAATTACATATGGGGATGTAGGTAAACACATTGAAATGTCTTTTCAACAGGTTTTTGTTTGGGTTTTTTTTGTCACACTCTCCTTCCTGGCTACTTTGCTCATGTGATGAGTTCATTCCACATGGCTTTATGGTTTGTTTTGTGCTATGAGTCGTTCCACATGGCTTTATGGTTTGTGAATGTGTCGTCATGTGTCTTTGCCCCCCGCCCCCCCCTCATTGGTCTTCACTTCGCCTGTGAGGATGGGTTCCTCTGTTTGGGCCCTTCAGTTGCTGGTTATTGTGAGTGTCTATGCAAAGATGAATGTTAACCCTCACCCTCTACAATGCTTGGATATTCTCACCCGCCCACGAGGGGGAGGACTTATGCAAAAAATGTGCATATGTACATTTGCATATTTGAATAACGTCAGAGAAGCTTCGAGTTGCTATGACCTGAAGCAGAGGTGTCAGTCTCAGAGCTAAACACAGCTGTGCTCTTTGCGCCATGACCTATATTGCTTCTCTGCTTTACTGTTTACCAGGAGGACGTTTGTTTAGAAATGCAGATGAACCTTTTTTTTTGTTTGTTTGTTTGTTTTTTTTCTTGAGTCATTGCACTGCAGCGAAACCAATAGATTCTGAGCTGTCATGGATAGAAATACAAATACCCCTCTTAGATTTGCAGACCATTGTTTCGGTTTGTTATAGGGGCTGTGCTAAGGTCAGTGCATACTGAGTATTCTCAATTAAGTTCGCATATGTGCTCTCCATGGTACTGAAAAGGAATATATATATATATATATATATATATATATATTGCATAATGCATATTTATGCATATATAAATAAAACATATGTGTGTCCCCTACCTGTGTTATTATTTAATATATAGTGCAGATATCTACATTAGCCTTGTAAGATAATATAAACCCCTCCCACCTATCAAAAAAACATCTATAAACAAACCATCTGCTGCCAAGGGAGAAGATAATTTACCATTTAAAACCTCGGCCCCTACAACCACCTCACTGGCCAGCCTTGTGATTAATGGCATGGTCAAATATAGCCATGCTGTTAGTCTTATGTTTAAAAAAAGGGTGGAGGGGGGCATGAAGTGTCATGGGAACAGAGTAGTAGAGGGAGAATGTGTGTGTGTGTGTGGGGGGGGGGGGGGTAATAAATGAGTACTGTACTCTGACTGGGGGGCAGAGAAGGATACCAGATGCAACCTGCCCTGCCAGGGCATCTTTCCTCCTTTGACTGCAATATTACTGCGTGGCAGGTGTTCCACTTCGAGAGGGTGCCAGGGCTCCCGTTGGGGCCAGAGCAGATGACACACGGTGGTAGGTAAATCAAGAAAAACTGCACTCTCCCTCCACACCTCCAGTGGCTACACCCAGCGGGACAGACCGAGGCTGTAATGGGGATCATCTATATGAGGACTCTCTTGGTCAGCACACATTTACTGAAGGCTGGAGTGATGGACCTTTTTTTAAAATTTATTTTGCATACTGTTTCACACTGAGCGTGATGAATTTCTTAGTGTGGTGTTAGAATAAAAGTCTACGGTGAACAGGCTGGGGGCTAGGAACTTGTGTCTTTTCAGTCATGACTTCCATGACTGGTACAAAATGGCATACTGAACAATTGGTAAGAAGAAAGAGAGAAAAAAAAGATTATTTGATCTGTCAAAACAGGCATACCTGTCACGAAGAGAGACAACGATCCAGGCTCTTGGCGCCAGCGTTTATAATAGCAAGCGGCAGTACAAAGCCAGAGTTTCCAAACAAGAAAAACAAAGGCAGAGCTCAAATAACCTGAACAGGAAGAGCAAATTCCCAAGGCTGGTCACAAAGGTAAAAAGAGATCAAAAACCACCAGAGACACAGGTAACCAAGCAAAACACAGGAAACAAAACAGCCCTCGGTGTACTTAGGTTAGACAGAAACAGCCCTTCCCAGTGAGGAAGTGAGAGGACAGGAATTAAATAGGGAAGAGAAATGGGGCCCAGATGAAAGGAATAACCAAGGACACAATGAGTGAGGTGGGTGTGGCTGGGTGATTGTTCTTGTACAGTGGCTGGTGACAATAGCACTCATAAACAAACGAGACTCCTCTTTCAAACTTTGTATGAAATCCTTTGACGCTCTTTATGGGATCTGGCGCTGGAGTGAAATGTGTGTAGCATCAGAAATCACTCCCAAAGTGCAGCTCAGTAAGCTCTAGCCTGTGGCAGGTGAAGGGTTAATGCCAGCTAGCGTGGTGCTAATGAAACACCTTCGGTTTCAGCGTGGGATTTGTCTGTTGCCGGGTGGAGTTGCAGGCTGCCTCTGCTGATGCTGGGCTCTCGGGGAAAGGCAGGGAAGCCCAGCCAAACGGACCAGGCAAAGCCCTTCAACTGGTGTCTGTCTGGCTACCTGTTCCTCAGGCAACTAACATTGAAATTCACAGTGAATTCAGTACAAGTTCAATGATTAAATTCTTTCTATGAAGTCCTGAAGGCACCTTTGAGCGGACCAAGAGAATTTAAAGTGTATATAACTTTTGATTGTTGCTGCTAAAGGGATAGTAATATTTCAATGTTACCAAGAAATTTCTGTTCACTATTGTCTTTTTTCCTCCACAAATTTAGGGAGCAGAGCACTGACAGGTGTATAAATAAGTAACAGGTATGTAAATAACTATCAGGTGTGTAAATAAGTAACAGGTATGTAAATAACTATCAGTATAGATAGTAGTAAATAATTGACAGTATTGATAGTACTAAGTTACAAGTATAATTTAAATCCAAGTACTAATTGTAAATGACTGCATTTAATATCAACTTAACTTCATGTCTCTAAATGCTCATATCTACTGAGGAAAAATCCTCATTATCACACTCTACTAATCAACCATTTATTATATAACAAATTACCTGCGAGTGTCACAAACAAAAAACAAAAAATCGGTATTTTTCTGTTGGCACGAAACAGGCAATTCCTGCTGTATGTTCAATAAGTGTAGAGATCCTAATAAAATGCTGCCCTTGAAAACCCTGCTTTTCCTTTGGCCAAGGCTCTATTTGTGTTCATTAATGTAACCTCAGTTTACTCAGACTTTGCCTCACAGTCAGTAGGATGGTGGTCTAGGATAGAGTCAGAGTCAGTAGGGTGTTGGTCTAGGATAGAGTCAGAGTCGGTAGGATGGTGGTCTAGGATAGAGTCAGAGTCGGTAGGATGGTGGTCTAGGATAGAGTCAGAGTCAGCAGGGTGGTGCTCTAAGATAGAGTCAGAGTCAGTAGGGTGCTGCTCTAGGATAGAGTCAGAGTCAGTAGTGCAGGGATTAAGAATAGGGTCAGGAACCTCAATGACTCCCTGTGAACATGCACCCTAGCACCTGTTCAGACAGAAGGGAGAGGCGACCCCTGCTGGGCGCTTTGGCACATCGTCCCACTTGCTTCGATCTCATTACACTGCAGTCATGCAAATGTGGGCATTTTTGTGTGTTACTAAGTCCTTGAGTTGTAGGTAAACTTTACAGCTTCCACCCCAGCACACATTTAAGTCTCTATTTGCAATGATCCCATAACCTACCAAGAAGTATTCTGTAAATCTGACCACAAATGGATGTTTTTTTTCCTCTGTATTCTCAAACATCTTCACAGTTTAAGTTCAAACAGGAACTCATTTCCCTGTTTGCGTAACCACAGCTGCTGTAATCTTTTGCTTTAAAAACCTTCCAGGTACTTTTGTGACAGCACAGTGGATGTGAGCCTTGAGACCACAAATATTCTAGAGGCAATTGTTCTAGAGCAACAGATCGAGATATTGTATACGTGACACACACACACCCAGCCATGTGTGGTTGATGCTGTTCAGATCTGCTGCTCCTACAGTCATTCAGAAACAGAAGACAAACAGTGAAACTAACTTGACATGTCAGCACATTAAGTAAAGAGGGCAGAAGCTTCATCATTTATATCATCACCTGCACTAAAACAAGGGGTTTTTTTTATGTCTCTCAGTTCACTGCTTACCTTTAACAGAGGACAAAGGGCCAGTAATTGCAGCTTATGACAGTTGTGCTGATTCTAGTCAGATGTTCTCCATGAAAACATCAAAAATTGCCTTTAAATAAACAATCGAGTTGTTTTCTGGGCTGCTCAGGGTACTACAGGCTACTCACAGTGCTGTTTATTTTTTTCACTGCAGGTAGAGTCTGGTAAATTCCTTGTTTATCTTCCCTGACACATGCCTTTGGTGCGTGTATAGCTAGGTGAAGTCATTCTTTTTTGTGTGTTGGTGAGACATGGCTCGGCTTTGGCTAATCAGAAATACCCCAGTGCTTTGTGGGCCTCTGACTCACTCCCTCAAGCACACATCCGTGCCCTCGCGTTCATTAGGACCCCTGCTGCCAAGCCAGTGTGGGCGCAGCTTGGCATCGTTCGTATTGAGGAGCGAGTCCGGCAGGTACGGCGTGACGAGCGGTGCGGGCCGGGTGCTGAGCGCCGGCTGACGTCAGAGCACCACGCCCGCTAATGGGATTGGCTCTCGCGTCCCAGGGCCGCGCTTCATCCTCAGAGTCTCCCGCTCTGCACTGGCCCAACAACAGCATCGAAACCTGTCATTAAGGCTTCCAGACGAATCCGCTAGACAGGTTCCTATTCTTGTTTTTTGTGTGTGTGTGTGTGCACTGATAGAGTGTATGTAGGACTTCTTAGGGGGTTGATCTGAAATATGAGAAAATCCTCTAAGGCAGGAGAGGAACTGGCTTTTAAATTGCTCATCATATTGGCAACAGTCATGTGATTCAACTTCCAGAGCCCTTCACCACTCAACATGCCAGATGCTCCGAAATCAGTCGGTTCCATTGCAACCCCGTTCTTGAAGTAACTGCTTTTTAGTTCTGCTATTTAGATGAGGACAAACAGACCCATTCCTTAAGTCTGCAGATAATGAGCATTTGTGGAGGGTTGTTTTCTTCTGATCTTTTAACTGAGTCATTAATACCTTTTGGCCTTTCCTTCCTATGAGAACACCACCCTTCGCCCAAGCCCATAAAATTTTTATCTGTTTTTTCATTTTGTCTGAAAGGGTGAAAAATGGATGATTGTTTTAGAGTTAGAAGAGCCAGAGACTGGACTGCCTGCTGCTCGCAAACAGGTATTACAAAGCAGAGCCATTATAGTAACATCAGCCTGCAAATGGATCTGAAATGGAGCTGAAAGTGATACACGAGCAGAGTTGCCTTAGAAGGAATAATGGTGAGAGGAATATTCACACTCATCCAGGAAGAAATCAAAGGGAACAAACGATGGCGTTACGATCTATATTTTTTCGAGCTGCATAAATAAATAAATCAGCTTGGGTGGTTATCTCAGAGGGTTTGTGCTTCTCCCAGAAAAAGAGGCCCCACCCTTCAGGGTTGTGGGATCGTTCCCATAAGCCTACACAAAGAACATTCATGACATTTACTCCAAAACCAAACTGGAAGGGGAACTGTTGGCACCTGGTCGTATCACTGACTTGATGACTTTTGTCGATTTAAAAGTTTATATGCTTTCACCGCCTGAATTTCTACGATTCAAATCTTGCTCTACACACATCAAAGTTTTTCTGCCATTTGTAAAAGTGCAAAGTGCTTTACCTTCTCTGCAGACTGAGCCGTACCGAAGAATATGGGAATGAATGCTAGCCAAACGATGCACGTGGTGTACATGGTGAAGCCAATGGGCTTGGCCTCGTTGAAGTTCTCGGGAACTCCCCGCGTCTTGATGGCGTAAACAGTGCACGTGACCATCAACAGAATACTGTATCCAAGAGAGCAGATGATTTGCAGGTCTGTGATGTCACACTTGAGCACCCCTCGGGCCTTATCAGGGTTGATGGTCTTCTGTTCATCGTAGTCGATGATGGTATTGGGCGGGTCCACGCCGAACCAGATGAAGACGCCGAGAAGCTGCACGGAAATGAGGCTGGATGTTATGGCTAACTGGGAGGTGGGGCTGATCAGCCGGGGCGGGGTCACCGACTTCTTCCCCTCCTCGAAGATGCGGTAGATTCGGTTCGTCTTGGTCAGCAGTGCCGCGTAGCTGATGCACATGCCCAGCCCGAGGAAGATGCGTCGGAAGGAGCACACGGCCACGTCGGGCTTGGCGATCATCACGAAGGTGATGATATAACACAGGAAGATCCCCGTCAGGAGCACGTAGCTCAGCTCCCGGCCCGAGGCGCGCACGATGGGCGTGTCGTTGTAGCGCACAAACGTTGCCATGACGAAGATGGTGGCGATGATGCCCAGCATGGCCAGGAACACGGGGATGACGGCCCAGGGCGAGTGCCACTCCAGCTTGACGATGGGGATGGGCTGACACCCGGTGCGGTTGCCGTTGGGACGCATGTTGTAGGCACACAGTTTGCAGGTGGTCTCGTCGTACTGGTACTGGTAGCCGTCACAGGGCTCGCAGTGCCAGCAGCAGGGCATGCCCTTCACCGTCTTCTTCCTCTGGCCCGTCTTGCACGGCAGACTGCAGACGGAACCCGGGATGTCCGGTTCTCCACTCGGCCACTGCATGTCCTCCATCTGCGGGAGGAAACCAACACATAAACATCGGTCTCAGGAACTTTACAACGTGTTCTAGGCAGGCTGGAGCTTTCCGCCATAACGGGCGGAAACAGACAAACTGCCATTTCTGATCCCATAATAGTACACAGTAGGAACACATGGACCAATATTGTAAAAGAAATGTATGTAACTTTTATTCATAAGATTGAACTTTGCTTTGGCTTGGGTCTCCTGCTATTTGTGTTGGTTTTTTCTATGGATGTTTTTCATGTGCAAATGTTCGAGAGCATGGAGGATCATCACCTTGTGTCGTCTGGCCAGCATGTGGCATTTTAAACAATACACAAATGCATCTGTTACATCTGTTACATCTGTTCCTTGGAATCTCACAGGAGCCTGAGAAGCTTCCACTGTTTGAGGTCCACCAACACGGCAGCTAATGTGAATCAGTGGTTATCATTCCATATATTTTTTTAGCAAATTTATTTATTTATTTTTTGCTTGCTGTAAAAGTAAATGAATGTTAAAAAATCAACTTAAGATAAACTTAAGATGTGATAAAATACAACAGCCAGTAAAGAAAACTGACTGCAAAAATTGGACATTAAATATTATTGTATATTAAATGGAATGAATTCCCAGACATGATTTTTCCAGATTGTTTGTATTTTTTTTTCTTCTTTCTTCGAGCTTTTATTTTTTATTTAACCGGCTATGATTTCAAACGATTCAATATTCAAAAACATTTTTTGCAGTCATTTTAAGCAACAGTCTCCATGGAGACAATTCCGACTATAATGAAAACACACACAGGGTTGGTGAGAAAAATAAAATACTTCTCTGTTAGAAATGTGATTTTTGAGAGACGTAATTAAACTGCATTATGTGAGGTGGAGCAATCGCAAGGCACTTTTAATTCATTTACTGAACAGAACCACTGATTTACTGATAATAGAGGTTTGACCTCTGTCTGCATTTTTTGAAATAACCAAAAGAAATACTTTGCTTTCACACAATGCCAACAAGTTTTATATAACAAACACGAAATATGTGAACAGAAGTAGATGAATCCAATTCAATCAATTCTGAAATCAATATTAATCATACAGTGAAATTCAAACATCTGACCAAAAACATCAGTACCTCAGATCAGTCAGCAGTAATTAAGGCCCTAGACACACGCTATTAGCTGTTGCTATTGTCAACCAGTGTTTATTATTGGTGCTGGCGAGTTCTTCAGCCTCTCCTTGGCAACGGAGCGCAGTGAAGAGTGACACCTGGAGAGAGCTGAAAGGAAAGCAGGGTGTGACAGGGCTGCCATGCTCAGTGCACTGCCTGATTGGACGTGGACGGATATTTTGGCACAGGAACAAAAGCCAAAGCCCAGAACGCTTCCTTTAATCTAGCCTTACAGACGCCCGCGGGTTCTCACTCGGAGGCAGGAAGAACGCAGGGCACAGGACACGTCTTCTTTCTGGAGACTGCTGGATGGCGCTAGCTGGGTGTGCTCTTTGTGTGAAGTATTCTTTGTTTCTCTGTGCTGTGCTCTCTCTCTCTCTCTCTCTCTCTTTCTCTTGCTATATCTCTTCTGTCACACATAGCATCACTCCCACTCAAAGCATTTTCATAGCCATAGAAAGCTCATTAAACACACACACACACACACACACATACACACACACACTCCTGAAATCTACTTCCAGAGTGCTTCAAATGACGTATGCAGCCCAAACACCAGTGTAACAGTCCATTAAACTCAGAGCCCCCCCTCCCCCCCAGCACAGGTGACCATGAACGCATGTTTGCTGAATTTCAAACAGCCTCGGTTACATAAGCATGGGGGAGGGGCTTCGTCCTGCAGCCCTAGCATATTGTGGATGAGCAGTGACGTCCAAGCACGTATAACAACACACACAGCCATGCTATCGTGAGCACGCTGCACCAACAGCGACAATCCACAACACAATCAATCATCTACCTCCAGCAGTACCTATCTGTTTATCTGAGTGAACGGACACAGCATGGGATGTGAATTATTAATACGTTTTATCCCGGATGGTGTTGCAGACAAGGGCTGTGTTTCAACCACGCCTCCCAAAATCACACACGTTTGCACGAGTGCTGTCTTTCACGTTCCCGCCAAACCTTGTGAAGAACCACTCTTTTTTTCTTTCTTTTTTCATTGCTCTGTTCCATCAGACGCCGTGTTTTCCTGGCTGGTGAAGAACCTCACGTCTCATTTCAAAATCATTTGTGAGACACACACTCGGCCCGCAGAGGCGGAGTTTTCTATCAAGCTGAAGTCTGGGAGAACCTGCCCCCACTGAGAGCTGGGGTGCAGGGCTGGACAGACTGCACGAGCAGCAAGTGGGTTCCCGAGGACGACCGCAATGGAGGAAGACCTGGATCCTCCCATAATGCTCTGCACCGTTGTCTGTTATTTGTCAGTCACTTCTCGCTCCTAGTTCACTACAGTCAAAGGGTCCAGAGATCCTACAGATGAAGACATTGAATACAAATGTGATGCAGAACATTCTGTAATACATGTAAAGCTCCTTCAGCCTCTCCAGTACGTTGGTTATTCTCCTCCCTTACTGCACAGATTTGACTGCTATCTGAAACTAACATGCTAACTAACAATTAAACAAAGCAGTTCTCTTTTATTTTCTCTGATTATACCTTTATGATGTATTAACTGAACAAGGTAAACCAGTGCCAGTCAGGATACACTGGAATATGTTTACCTTAGAGCCCAATACAACACTTCTGACACCATTAGACCTAAACCATTAAACACCATTAAACACCATTAGACTTGGCCATTGATAGAGCTCGGCTGTATAAAGCGTATGTTTTTGTCATAGTATATTAATTATAATGCATGTCATTATAATGTTATAAAGTAGCTGTTACATTCACTATATGTATAGACACACACACACACACACACACACACACACACACACACACACACATACTCGTTACACTGACGAGTAACAGGTTAGAAAAAAAAAAAGCACAGAACATCTGAATGAATGGACCCATGTGACAAGGAGCAACTCGCTAAATGTCTTGGCTCAGCACTGGGAAGGGTTCCCCTCATCTCGCAAGTCAGAATCATTACGTCCTACATATAAAGCGTCTGCCCCAGGAAGCTTTCAGTTTTAATATTACTCTATTTAAGAAAAGGCTCGTAGGCAATGTGGTCTGTCTGTGCGAAATGTAGAGCGTTTCTCATGCTTTAGTCTGGTAGCATGAAAGAAAAACAGCTCAAAGGGAAAGAACTACTCTGCACGCAGCACTGGGGGGTGGGGGTGGGGGAGTCTCCACCCGCCCGCCCGCCGTCTTCGTCATGCCCGCAGCCCTTATCATGGCCGGCCAGCCGTTGCCTGCGTCTGACGTCAAGTCCCTTTACCAATAAATCACCAGCGAAGTTGGACCGGCCGTCACGGGTCAGGTGGCGATTACCAGCCGGGCTAAAGGGAGAGTTCCACACTCGCATGATTAGCAAATGAAACGCTCTGCCCGCAGAGACGTGCCACGTTCAGCAAATCAGGTGACCTTCCCAGGGTCTCCTCCAGACTCAGAGGCTCTTATATATCTATTTGAGCCCAGCATTCTCCGGATGATCAGGGACAGGAGGAGGCCTCAGAAGAAATTTCACCACAACTGCCCAGCATCTGAAGATTCCGCATCGCTGATCTTGAGTGCTACTTCCTCGCTGTTGTTGTTAACTACAGGTGGAGCAGTCAAAGTTCTCGCACCAACGGAAGAGGAGCTTCACGGTGCTGGATCTTATCTCAGGCCACGCAGGCCCAAACAATTCCTGTTGCTTTGGCAAAGTCATTACTTCTTATTTTGAATTTATTTCAACACTGTCAAATAATTGGGCTCCACGTCGGGGGGCACAGGCCTGCAGGAAAGAAACGAACCATCCCTTCTTTTAGCGTTATTAACTCTGCACTGTCATGCTTTCCCAGGCAGTCTCTAGTTGCTTGGAAACCAAGAATTAAAGCCCAGCTCCTGCCCTGAAGCTTGCCCCGCCCACCCCCACCCCCCCCGTCTCTCCCCTGTGTGTGTTTTTCCACAGTGCTATGCATCATAGTCAAGACGCTTAACTCAGACCACAGTACTGGCTGCTGAGCTGATAGAACTTGGGTGAGTTTTGGGCGTGACCTGCCAAACAGAAGGAGCTTCATGGGTTGGGGGGTGGGGTGGGGTGGTACAACATGAGGGTGAGGAGGTTTGTGTCTGTCCCTTCTTAAGAGGGAATGGGGGGTTGCCAAGGTAATTAGCTTGATATCTATTTCCCACCCAAAGCAATTTTCCTACCAGCCGTTAAGGGGCAGTTCATTATTTGGACTTTTGGGGCTGCCATACTCTCGTCCTAATGCTCATAATTAATCACAGTGTGGAAATCCTAATGAGATTAACGGCAGTGTTGCCATGGATACAGGGCACGATCCATGTCCTTGAGCGTAGTTCCTTTCATTCTTGACGTGCTCTACGACTCACGTGGTTAGTGACCAGGCTACGCACACAGGAGTCGTTCTAGATTCCCGTCTCCTTTCTCGGCCCACGTGTGACATGCTGAAAAGGATTTGTCTACACTGAGTTTGTGCTCTCATGCTAATAGAAGCCATGTTATTGTTGTTTATTTCTTTTACTACCCCACCTCCCCCACACCACCCACACCCCACCCACACACCACCCACACACGTTCACATTAGGCGTGAACACAATTATTATAGGTTCGCAAAATGATGAGGTTGTTCGAAACTGTCAAACATGGTAATTGTCTTTGGTTTGTCAGACAGTGAGCATTCAGGCCTAAGTCACGTCAACTCTTGTCACAAATTCAATCTGACACCCCGACGACGCCTGGCTGCTTTCTCAAATAACTGTTTGTAATGAACTATTCAGAGGAAAAAACATAGCACAAAAAGATCTCTCACTACGTACTGTCACTGCATGTACACAGTGGGCAATTACAGCCAACCACTAAGTGACCAAACTTTGTGTGTTTAATCAGACACCATGGCAACAAACTAGTAATGAATATCAACATGCTTTCAGAAATCGTCCAAACCTCCGAAGAGTCGACAATTAAGGTTCTATGACTGGATTTCATGTTAATCTGGAATCGTTCTAGCTGTTTAAGTGATTTATTTATCCTTTTCATTTGACAAAAAAAAAGAACAGACCTGTAGCCATCTCTCTCATGACTGGAGCTGCCTCAATTAATGCATCTGTGATCACGAATTACCAGTCCTCACTGCCATCTTACCAATTACCAGGATAAAGAACAGGCATGAGCTCTGGGTTGCTCTAAGGAATCCTGAAATGCTCCAATAATCCCTAAGAAGGGTGAAGTCAATGGAACTACAACATCAAATGGATGTAAATAGCCCCACAACCTAAAGATTTTGGTCTCAGAGTCCAATCAAACTAGGGTTTAGTCTCCAGGGAAGTGAATAATTGCCCCCTATTTGAAATTAGGGAAACTATTCAATGATAAGCTAATTAAAATAAGCAATGGTTGGCTGGTTTTGTTTTGAAACAATGCACTGTTTTGTGTCATGGTTGATGTTCAATTTGTGTAAATACCTTCCATTAATTGTCCTGGAATTAAATTAGGTTCACTGGGGCCCTTAATATATCCCTGCATGTTAATCTTGCATGTGATAATAATGTTTAATGTAACCCAATAACGTATGGGTGTTATGAACCCGAATTTGAAACTAAAATTACAGACAGAGGCTCTACTCCAGAAATTACATCTGCAAGGTTTTAAAGGCATATGGGAAGCAATATGCAAAAATGAAACTCTCATGATCCTATTACAGCTCATGACCATAGTACAGCTCATGATCCTACAACAGCTCATGATCATACTACAGCTCATGATCCTACAACAGCTCATGATCCTACTACAGCTCATGATCCTACTACAGCTCATGATCCTACAACAGCTCATGATCCTACTACAGCTGTTTGTCTCATGATCCTACAACAGCTCATGATCCTACAACAGTTCATGATCATACTACAGCTCATGATCCTACAACAGTTCATGATCATACTACAGCTCATGATCCTACTACAGCTGTTAAAATGTCATCATCCTACTACAGCTGTTTAAGTGTCATCATCCTACCACAGCTGTTTAAGTGTCATTATCCTACTACAGCTGTTAAAGCCTCTTTAACAGAGCTGTTTGTTCCTGTTCTTGCTCCTGGGCAGAGGTAAACATACTTGGCTAAATGCATTAGCATGTATGCCCTGTTAAAAGAAAGATCCCAATAGAACTACACTCCAGTTCTATATGTGGCATATAGCATATAAAACACATCCTTGACAAACACAAATAGTGGGTTGAAATCTGGATTGTGGGCCGCTATGACAGTAGGATCACAGTTCTGCAGGGTGCAGTTGGGGGTTATTTATTCATTCAAAGCAATCCAGAATAGCAGGTTTCCACAGCTGATTATTTAGGGATCTGAGCCTGATCTGCTGGTTCGCATTACTGCCTGCGCTGTCATGGTTTCTCACATCAGCTTGGAGTCGTTCAGCAAGGTGTGGAGGTAAGAATGTTTACCGTGTTTTCATGGTTTTTAACAGCATCTGGAACCCTCTACTTCGTGGACGTATTTTATTACGAACTAAAAATACCTCGTCTCTGCTATGCATCATGATGATGATGGTGGTGATGGTGATGAGGTCATAGCTCCAAGGATGTGTCTCCATAGGTTTCCGTCTGATGTCTCACGACCATGGCATCTGACTCATAAGGACTGGGGCAGTTGTTTCATGGTTGAGATGATTCTGCACATACGCCCGGTTCCATAACCCCATCATGCGAGAAACGGTACAGACGAAGAGGATTTTATAAAAGCTTTGCTTGCTTATCAAAGTAATGCAAAAATTTGAATCATAACATTTTCTGCTTGGGATGAATGTGTGTGAAGATGAAGTAGCTGGTTTAGATTTACCAGGACACTGGAATCGACAGCAGAAGAGAAGTTTCCCACCGAAATTCCCATGACAACCATCTCTCTGCTGTTTTAGATTTCCAAGCTTTTTAAAGAAATGCAAATCCTCTGTAAAATGCAATTGCATAACCTGGTTAATTATTTACGTGTCTGCAACACGCAAAAGCTTCCTTGCATATCTGCATCAGCTTCTGACCAAGAAAGCTTTATTTCATTAAATCTACCCATAGTTCCCTGCATTTTGCTGGGTTTTTTTTTGTGACGTTAGCTGTAGCTTTTAGAACAAAGCCAGTAAGCGAATGGTATCAAGCCAGTAGGCCTGTTGCCGTTGACGTCCAGCGTTCCAGCGGGGGCCCGATGGGGGCCCGGTGGGGGTCCGTGGGGGCCTGGCTTATTTCCTCACCACCACAAGTGCTGATTATTGCAGCTTGGCCATCTGTGGCAACCTGGGCTCGGAAAGCGAGGCATAAGTCTCTCGACACGCCCCGCAACAGAGAACAGGAGTTCCAGCTGTCATTCCCAGAAACTCCTGCACAGTCCAGGTCTGTCAGACTGCTTGGCCCTGTTACTGCGGTTGCAGATCTGTTGCGTGCAGAGTTGGGGAAGGGGAGGGGTGGTGGTGTGGGAGGGTTGTGGTGTGATGCGCACATGACATTTGTTGTGGAAGCTGGGGGCGATCCTCAGAGATGACTGTACCAAACTCTTTGTTCGTGACTCAGTGCCGTCCAGTAGACATGAATCACATGCTGGCGATGCGATACCAGCCTCTCTCTCACTTGATATTCTCTCATAGTGCCTGGACAAGGTTTCCCCACAAAACAAGCTGAATCTGTTTACCGTGGCACTTGGGCCTAGAGACAGAACAGAACTTGACATGTAATATTCCTGCACATGCTGATAATATTAAATGTACTTGTACATACAGTCGAACAACAACAACAAAAAGGTTTTTTGGGGATTGCTAGCAGAGATGGGCTGAATGGAAAATATAATTTAAGTCTGGCATATCAGAATAAACAAGTAGCTATCAGAGCTCACTGTCAGTCATATTTTCCAGTCATAGTAAAAGCAAAACTGACTTAACAACACTTGATAATCCAGCAATATAACACAGCATGAGTGTGTGGTCCAGTAGGAAACCTCAAACTGCACAGGGATATTCAGATGTTTATAAGTATATTGGCTATATTGTCCATCTAGACAACAGTAATTTCTTTGGTATTTCTCTTTGAAATTGGCATTTTGCAAATACCACATCTTGCATACAGATCTAATATCCCATGGTGTAACTTCTGCATCCAGATAAAGCATGTTTATGTTAACTGTTGTGCTGGGTATTTGCACTTTAATGACTATGGTTTTGTAAAGGCGTGTTTATCATTGAATGTCATTGGCCATCTGCTTTTGTGGATATCACATACTATTTTGCAAAGTTTGCTCAACCCATATTATGCGTCCACGTTCAAAATTGAATCTAATATAAAACCCAGTGTAATGGTCTCTTGGTGATCTGGGAGAACTAAATCCTTAGTAGTTCATCAGATGATGAAACAAACTATTGTTACCACAGAAAAGTACTGCTGGGAGGACATGTCCCAAGTCATCTTTTTTTTCTTCTTCTTCAGTATAACTCGTTTCTCTCAACCTTAATTATGAAGCAGATTAGCTCCTAGTGCTTAAGAGACACAATGATATGATCAAAACTCATTCCAAAAAGGCCAGTCCTTCAGGGTTCTCCCACAGTTTCTGTGTGACCAATCTTGACAGTGCAGAAGAGTGTTTCTACTGATTTCTACTCATTTTAGAGCTCACTGACGTCCCTCACCGATACTGTTTTGCCTGATCTCAGACTGGGGAGCAATCAGCCCTGTCCACCTGTCGATTCGATGACACATCCCAGCCCGATAACAATAAAACGATTTCATTCAGCGTGATATATATTGCGATTCCCTATGCTGCGCAGGAGATTTATACCCTATTTGTATTCGACAGGCAGGCAAACATCAGCTTTTTCCCACACATGCTCCCTGTCAGGCGATTGACGGGGTTTCTTGGCGTTGATACAGAACACGAGGTTCCGTCGCTCTGCATGTCGGTAATTCAGTTGACGTCCACACCGCACAATAGGATGCACTCCAAAAGTTCGAGCTTCTACATATATGTTATTGTAAAGCCAGGGGTTCAGGGAGCGGTCACCATCTGCTGGAGCACTGGCCATTACAGCACAGTATGTCTTCTTTAAGAAAAAAAAAAGACCCTTACCATTATCAGGACATAATTATGTTAACTTTGACTGTTACACTTATGGTCCAACCCAACATTTGCAGAACCCAAAACCTTTCAGCTCTAGAAGAACCAACACAACAGCAACAGTAACTGTGCTAAGGAATAAATACAGGATTCCCACATATGGAGTATTTCACAGATAATTAAAGTGAATAATTTAGCATTTGGCCTCATTAACAGCTAGAGATGTCATTGTTTATTCATGACTGCTATTGATTGATGTTTTTTTTTCCCTCCTCTTTAATCAGTTGTCCAGCTATAAAAAAAAAAAAAACCCAACCTACTGCTCCATTTGAGTCCATTCGTAGTGAAGGGCGGGTAGCAAACATTGGTGTTCTGACCCAGTACCGCTCTGGATCAGGTGTACTTACGTTGAGCTGGAGTGTTTCTGTCCACTGGCCGATTACTTTGTACCCTGGGGAGCTGTTATTGTTCATCTGATACTGGAACAGGTCATAGCGGCCCGGCGCGTCCCCGTTGTGATTGAACGTGACAGATGTTCCAGCGCTTCCTAAGGAAAAAAAAAAATGTACAGCCTATTACATTTTGGCTCCAGTGATCAGTATACGGCATGGCTATATTCCAGCACAGAGATATCAGTGACTGCATGCAGATCAAGGATCAAGCAAAACTTGGTAAGCACAGAAGGCAAAGTTAAAAGGGCCGATCTATTTCCGCGTGGTTCCTGCCTCACAAGCCCTGAGACAGAATCTCAAACACCTTCGCCAGTAGGAGTCGAACCTCATGCTCTCTGATCTCTGCTTGTTCGTTACCAAACTACTGTATATCGCCGAATTCAAAAACGCAAGTTCTGTAGACTCTTCTAGGCAATGGAAAAAAAAGGGGTTCTTTGAGTCGTCATTAGAAATAAACAGAGCAGTGAGGCTCCAGAGCTTGTCAGGGACTCCGTCTGCCCACACTTGGGAATCGCTCCTGCCTGCAGGCCCTGGTATGAATGGAAAACTTTAGGAACATGAACAAGGTCAGTCCCTTCACGTTAGAGAAATGAAGTTCAACTTTCCTCTTTTCCACAGGACAGTAATCACGTTCGTGAGAGGCTGCGGGAGACAGGGCGCTGCCAGGGGGCACGGCTTACCATTCTGTGCCCATGAAGCCGGCAGCTAACTGGCAAAGCCAATGTCACATGTGTACCGGTGCCAGAAATCAAGCTGAAGAAGAGTACGTCCAAGAAGAAAAGCGCGTCCATGAAGAAGAGCACGTCCCTGAACGCTGCTGGACAGGCAGCCCCTGTGTGGTGGACCGCTGTCGCCCCTGCCTGGTGCTGTTACCCACTCCAGCCAGCAGGGGGAGGGGGATTAAGGCGTGCGCTCATTTTTTGCAGTGTTCTGCTAACCGCTGAACACCATAGGAGGGCGCAGCTGACCTACATGTAAGGCCAGGCGATCGTTACGAACAGGCAGTTAATAAAAAATGGGCTCTCTGAGATCAGCTTTCCAAATGAAAACTGTTGGACTGTAAAATACATAAAAGTGTGTAATTTTGCATTAATTATATATTACGGACTCATGAATAACATTGTTATTGCGCTTCTGTACAGACAAACTACTAAAATGTACAGTGTATGAGTTTTGCCTATTTTTTACCTCAGGAACATCCCAGTGTCCAGCAGTCTTTCCTCCTTCCTCTTTCATAATAATATAGGTAAAAAAAAGTTTTTTGGTTTTTTTTTGGTTTTTTGCAGGAAGCTAAATCATCATTAACCAGAATAATTAATCATATTTTCTACTGATTTCCTTTGACTTTTGGAGCCCAGTTTTAAAATCCAGAGTTAATCAGCAGTGATGAAAACAAAGAAACAAAGAAATGAACACAATCGAATGAAGATATGACCTCATAATTGCATCACTGGCAGTGGAGGGAAGGCTGTATGTTGAGGGTTTTGTTCTGCCCCTGTTCCTTGTACTGCTGTTACATTTCTCTTTATAACTGGAATACAATCTGCTTAACTGAACTGACTCATTTACAAGCTTTGAGAAGGTGTTTACATGTCAGAAGCATCAGGTCAAAACAAGACCTCTATAGAGAGACCTCTATCAAAACAAGTGTATTACTGTATGGCATATACTCATTAAAACTGACAATTTTTGTTAAATTAAGTATTTAACAACTTGTGAAAGCAATTTTTTGTATATATGTTGTTTGAAGACCATACTGCAGATACGTCAACTACAGAAATATGAAAAATGTGCCAGAGAGAAAACATCACAGAAAGTTGAAAATCACTAGCTGTAAAAAACAGGCACTTAAAGAGAAAACTAAACAGTGCACTAAAATGTTACTGATCAGAACTGTAGCCCTGACTACACAAAATGAGAGTAGAAATTTAATTCTATTTCTCACAAGTCCATGCTAGCAAAAAACAGCCGAAAAAAACGTTTTGTTTTTTTTTATTTTACGGCCATATTTTGGATGAAAACTGTGCACCCTACACGAAATCTTTAGTTAGGAGTAGGACCTCTTTAAGGATATTAATGTTTATTAGTATGCACTGAGATTCCCAGGCATTGCCTCATCTCAGGGGAGGCCATGTTTTTTTAAGAACCCTTTGAAAGCTGGATAAAAAGGGCAAAGTCCCAACATCAAATGGGTTTTTCCTCCATCTTTCCACGTCTATATACTGAGGGTTTGCTTATGAACAAATGACCTACTAACATTAATACTGATACTGATACTGATATCAGTACTGATAATAATACTAATGTTAATACTGATTAATACTGATACTGGGAGTGTATATCATTTGACATTTGACATAATACTTTAACCTAGCACATCATCAGCTTTAAATTAAATTAAGTTCATTTGCTTCATATATTTGGTGTCCACAGACCCTAAACAAAGAACACAAAGTGTGTGTGTGTATAACAAAGTCCTTGGATTTTGAAAGTGTTGTACACTATTTTCTCTGTTACTAAGATGGCACTCTTCTGGACTGAGATTGATGTCATTCCTGAGATTTGATGGAACCACTCCCTGAGCTCAGGGGCGATGACCCTGAGAACCTCAATCACCACTGGGACAAACGTGGTGTTAACCTTCAACGTTTTCTTTGTTTCCTCTTCTGGTCGCTGGGATTTGTTTAACTTCAACTACACTTTTCTTCACCACTCCTTCTCTTCTCTTTTAGCACTATGTCTGCTTGGTTTGCTGGGTGAACATAGGTCATATGTTTCTTACATTTACATTTACGTCACTTGGCTGACGCTTTTATCCAAAGCGACTTACAATTGTGACTGAATACGTTTTCAGCAGTTGAGGGTTAAGGGTTTGCTCAGGGACCCAACAGTGGCAACTTGGCAGAGGTGGGGTTTGAACCAGCAACCTTCTGATTACTAGTCAAGTGCCTTATTTCTTACACACACACAGGGCGAGAGGAGACTTTTTATATGTGTATACAGATTAAAGCATGCCCATGATTCAAGAAGCGTAAGTGGCTTTGAAATAATTCAGTCCGCACTTTAACCATGTAACATCAAAGGATCAGCCATGGGTGTTAACATACAGCAAGGCTCATCACAATTCATCAGTATAAAGGCATGTTCGTACCAGTGTGGTCAGCACCGTAGTCTATTCAAAATGTGATTAAAAACATGAAACATTTAACCAAAAGCTTTGCACGTGCTGTTTGTGCACGAGCGCTACGTTAGGAGTTAACCATCACTTACAAACAACGGCCAGGCAAAGTTCTGCACCAGCAGACAAGATCACAACAGAGCAGATGTGTTCCCTGCCTGATTAACTTGTTATAATGACTAATAGACGCCATCTCTGCTCCCCAGGAGAGCTGCAGTACAGGCAGCTGCTCATACAACAAATACCTTTGAGAGATATGGGCGATTTAAGGGCATGGAGGAATGTCACAGACATGATGGAATGTCACAGACATGATTTCTAACAGAGTTGAGGTCGTTGTCAGTGTAACAAAGCTACTTACGTGGATTTTTGATTATAACCAATATGTTGCAAAGTGATCACTTTCATGAGTAATAAACTCACATTTCTACATGCAGCCAACATGTACATGTGCAGGCTGGTTGGAGTTACTTCTATAAACTGGGTGGAGTTACTACTGGTATTATATCCACTAAAGCATTATTTCAGTTCAGCTCTCTGATCTAGAACTGAAATAATGTATCATGTAATGTATCATAATATTATATCATGGTGTATCACATGATATAAAAGGCCAGTAAAATAGTATTTTACTACACCTGTAAAATGTAATGTATTACATTTTCAAAGTAACTTCCCCTAGACAAGTTATTTTGAGCTAGATTTGCTTAACAGAACTGGCGATTGGGTGAATATTTATTCATTAGTTTAAATATATAAGTAACTCAGAGTATGTCGCAAGCAGTTGAATATGTACTGATTCTTAATTTTCTCTTCCTTTGTACTGTAGCAGTTCTTCTCATTGGAATTTTAAATAGCTGTCACACATTAATAGGACAGATCACATACACGTTTCTTATTACACTGTTCACTTTGCAAACTCCATCTGAAAGGATTGTTTTACTTGCAGTTTTTAATCTACCAGGCTGTTTCTCTCCATATATCTGTTCAAATGTTTACTTCGGCAACACTTCCTGCTCAGTGCATCAAAGACATTGATATTTTGCTATCCATGTATAAAGTGACTACAATCAACTGACCTAATTAGGAAACATTAATATCTCAAATATTTCAAAAGTGCCTTAAGCTTCCTTTTCCAGTGGTGTGATAAAAAAAAAAAAAATTAAATATTGTAAATTCATCCTGCCATTTTTATATTTAATGACAAAGTTTTAAAAAATGAGTTTGTGAATATATTTAGAAGGTTAGAGGGTTTGCATTCGTTCGTTTGATCCATTCTTTTATTTTATTGCTCAAAAAGTCTAAGTAGCAGGAAGCAACAGAAGTTGCCAGAGACCAATTCAGATAAACGTGTAAGGAACAGAGGGGCATCTGCGCACTGCAGGTGGATCACAGCAATTAAAAACCACACTTGTGATCTGATGCATTTTTAACGCAAAACAGTCGTTTTACATTTTCGGCAAATGCTGCCACCACCAGCGATCAAATTTAGTCTTCCATTGTCCCCTCTTCATGATCTTTGTGCTTCAGATTACCCAGCACTCAAAAGCGTATGTTGTGTTTCAGATTACCCAGCACTCAAAAGCGTATATTGTGCTTCAGATTACCTAGCACTCAAAAGCGTATGTTGTGTTTCAGATTACCTAGCACTCAAAATTATATGTCGTGCTTCAGATTACAAAGCACTCAAAAGTGTATGTTGTGCTTCAGATTACCTAGATCTCAAAATTGTATGTTGTGCTTCCGATTACCCAGCACTCAAAAGCGCATGTTGTGCTTCAGATTACCTAGCACTCAAAAGACTACATTATGTTTCAGATTACCTAGCACTCAAAATCATATGTTGTGCTTCAGATTACCTAGCACTCAAAAGTGTATGTTGTGCAGCACTGGCAATTGTATCCTCTGTCACATTGTTGCTGTTCCGCCCACCCTAGCGTGGCACTGGCCCACGCACCTAGCAACAAGCCACCAAGAGTGACCAAGCGCCAGCAATTACAGAGCACATGCAGAAGTTAGTCGAGAGTAGCTGTTAAGCCTAATGCACCAGTGACCAATTTGATTGGCCAGCCTGTCATATTCGAGGCCCGAGAGGGCGACACTGCATCGCCCCGCTGCTCTCCCTCTTGGGAGAGAGAGAGCCCCCACCCCTCACCCCCCGCACCCACCCCGTCGCCTTGGAGATCCACTCACCATTGAAGTTGACGTTGCGGATGTACTTGAGCAGCTTTTTGCCGCCGGCCGCCTCCATCTCGGGGCAAACGCCCGACTGTTCGGGACACAGGTCCTTCTGCATGCTGTGCAGAGCGTGGGCCATGGCGTAGACAGCGTCGATCACGAACTGCACCTTCCCTTCCTGCTCGTACTTGGAATCCGTCCCTATGCGCTCTTGGCCTGGGGTGGAGGGGTGGAGGAGGGGGGTGGAGTTTGGGATGGATGAAGAGAATCCGCAAGAGACACTGTGAACAGTTTGTGCCAAACAATCCCAGCATCAGCTTCTAGGAGTTGAAGGGGGGGGGGGGTGTTGGCTTTCGTAGCGCGGATCCGAGATGTTCTCCAAAACACTTGGACGGAAATATGGCGATACATGAAAAAACAATAAAATCGTTGCCTTTAGTCTGAAGAAGTTTTTAAGAACAGCTGAGGGTGTGAAAGTGTGAGGGAGGGAGGGTTTTATTACACAGGGAAAGCACAGGAAATCAGAACCCTTATGATTAAAAGAAGGGTCAGGAATAAACGTACAATTCTTGAGCACCAGTCTGGAATCAGCACTAATCCTACCACGTGATTTTATTAAACAGAATACAACAAAAACTCAGCACAGTATTATTGTTAATTTTTTTTTATTTATAGTACTATATAAAGATAAGATTTCAAGCAGCCCCTTGTAAAAGTAAAAGCACCCTTCATTTTTTATCTTTAACAGGCCCAACAAGAACTGCCAGAATTACTGAGGATTATCAAGGCTTAAATGAAATACTTTTAATCTTCCGTCGTTACATTTGTCTTTTCACCCTGGGTTTTCAAATAACACGGATACCCATTACAGCCCTTCACAATATCACCAAAATATATTCTTTAGTTATGATTTTTGATACCAATCTTGGAATGAAAACATGCATTGTTGCGTACCCTATTATAATGACCTTCCCATTGTTCCTATTCCGGGAACACTGGAAAGGTTAGCACACGCCTCTTGCAACATGGGATGCCTGGGATTCTGACAGTTGCTCAGGAACACACAAATCTCCTCATAAAAAAGGAGAAATGCAGCAAGCCTTGTCCTTCTTCCTTCCCCCCAGAGATTACAGCCAATCGCCTCCTTCCGGATGCTGAGGCCAAGGCTGCCCATGCTATAGAACATGCTAGAAGACTTCTTAAGTACCAAACAAAGAAGTACAATTCAGTGATGAACTTTCTTTACCTAGCTGTACAGTTCATACGGCAAAGGTGACCAAAAGGAGGTCTTGTCATCTTCTGTAAACAGTGACGACTACCCGTGTAAACGGGACACGTCATGTGTACTTCACAAGGACGTCTCACGGGACAAAACAAGTGGAGCCTTTTTGGCGAATTTGTCGGCGTGTGGCGGTTCCACTGCGTCGCAGTGCTAAATAAAAACAGCCTCCCAAAACAATGTTGTCTCTTGTCTGTGCTTTTCTGCACTCGCAGATTTACACAAAATGTTACTACATTCGTCAAGCTGCACCTGGGCTGGCGTCTCCAGGCTAGCGAAGGGGAAGGCTAAGCCCCTGCATGTCGAACTGAGGCCGCACTCTTTGAGATGGAGCCGAGGTCAAGAGAGCACTGTGGGTAGGTTGTGAAACATCCTGGTGGGACGAGGGTTCAGTAGGTGAGTCACTGTCCACTGGTGGGAAGAGGGTGTGTTAGGTGAGTCACGATGCCACAAAACATCAGTTCTTATGAAAGAGCCCAAAGAAATTTGGAAACTACAACCAGGGCTTGATTTCATTAGCATGTCGGGTGGTGTCATCACTATGCTGCAGAGCTGATAATTCAGTTAGATGGGTTCTGCTCATATATACTGAATGACTGATTTTGATTACTCTGAAAGAAACATCACACAAAACTGCAACACAAACACTGTAACCATTAAAGACGAATAAACATGAGATACGTAAAACACAAACGTGAAACTAAAACAGTGTGTGTTGACCCATTCGTGCGAAGCTTTTAATCTCTACAGCCAAAGCATCTCTTAGAATGGTAAATATAAAAAAGGGTAGATGTGTGTGACTCCTGGTGATGAAAATGCAATGGGGTAGATGGTTTACATCAAGTCCACATTTTACTAGTATTTTTAATTAAATTGTTGACATAAACACCTGTGTAGTTACAACAGAGATAAACACCTGTGTAGTTTAGAACAGAGATAAACACCTGTGTAGTTTAGAACAGAGATAAACACCTGTGTAGCACAGAGACTGACTTGGCCATTGGTCATTGTTTTAATATCGTTAATTGAGCATAGATTGTAAACAACTGCTACAAACATAAGGATCTGAATGAATGTGAATGGCATTAGTTAAACTGCTGAAAACTGCTGACTGGCTGTTGTGTGAATGAGATCCCTGCTGCTGATTGGCTGTTGTGTGAATGAGATCCCTGCTGCTGATTGGCTGTTGTGTGAATGAGATCCCTGCTGCTGATTGGCTATTGTGTGAGTTACACTATATTGCCAAAAGTATTCGCTCACCCTTCCAAATCACAAAGCAAGGTCCATAAAGACATGGATGGCAGAGTCTCATGTGGATGAACTTGACTGGCCTGCACAGAGTCCTGACCTCAACCCGACAGAACACCTTTGGGATGAATTAGAGCGGAGACTGAGAGCCAGGCCTTCTCGTCCAACATCAGTATGTAACCTCACAAATGCGCTTCTGGAAGAATGGTCAAAAATCCCCATAAACACACTCCTAAACCTTGTGGACAGCCTTCCCAGAAGAGACCAACATCATATTGAACCCTATGGATTAGGAATGGGATGTCACTTAAGCTCATATGTGAGTCAAGGAAGGTGAGCAAATACTTTTGGCAATATAGTGTATCTATCTCTCGTATGAGTATTACAGTATTGTAATACAGTATTGTACGTGTATTGTACAAGGCTTCTGGATGAAGGTAGTGCCTCAGTTGTCATGTCCTCTACCCTCTATGCGAGTCCATAATTCATTTGTCTTATGATGTAGACAGCAGTAACTGATAGCTTAGGTCACTATATTTTGGACTGGTTGCTTGTATACACTGATAATGTGGTTTTGTCAGCACTCTTGTTCTCTCCCTCACACTCAACATCTCTCTCCTTTCTCTGTGTTCATAACCCACAAAAGGTCCTGCTGAATACAGAAATTCAGAAAGTTTGCATTGTCACAGTGACTGGATTATATAATTGCCTGAGCAAATCACTTCTCTAATCATTTTCCTGTTGAAATCTTTGGTGCATTTATCAATGTGCAAAAGAGAATGACACATTTAAACAGAGATTAAGAGTAACACATCTTAAGAACAGCACATTTAGATTAAGAATAACATTAAAAACAGCACGTTTAGATTTTTGGTTTTTACTTAAACCAAAGCTTTTTTGGTTTAAGTAAAAGTTTTGACATTATGGTTGTTGATGCAGGAAGTAGTTTGGGGGCAGGGCTATGTTGAGGCTGGAGCTGGTGAAATGTTGCATAATTCCCCTTTTCCTCAGATCTATTCACACACACACACACACACACACTGGTTGTATTCATATTACAGCCTGACTGGTGAATGTATCAATATTTCACCTAGAAATCCAGCTTTACATTTTCTGTTCTGTAAAATGATTCCTGATGTGTCTTTGCAGATCTGCATGAAACAGCAAATTGTGCCTTCAGGCTTGTGCTGAACAGTAATCAGGCTCATAAACAAGTGAGAGAGAGACACAAGAAACTACAGAGAAAAACATAAAGCAACAAAAGCAACAAAGAGACAGAGAGAGACAGACAAGGGACCACAGAGAAACAGAGAGAGAGAGATGAAGAGAGAGAATGAAAGGAAGGAAGGAAACGGAACTGTTTGAAATAAAGTTTTACACAAGGGCAGGTGACAGCAGGAGACTGCAGTGCTATGACACAGTGCTTCAGGCTCCTCCACCCCCCACACACAGAGCTCTGGGTGAAGTGCTCTAATGAAAGGACTTACCTCAAAAAAGAGAGTCGCAACAGGAAAGGAGAGAGAGTGTGTGTGTGTGTGTGTGAGAGAGAGAGAGAGGGAGAAAGAGCGAGAGAGAGACAGAGAGAGGGAGGGAGAGAGAGAGACAGAGAGAGAGGGAGGGAGGGAGAGACAGAG
>JAOXYF010000019.1:9780666-9803943 GCA_028565775.1 Sternarchorhynchus goeldii
TATGGATTAGGAATGGGATGTCACTTAAGCTCATATGTGAGTTAAGGAAGGTGAGCAAATACTTTTGGCAATATAGTGTATCTTGAGTCAGATAACTGTTGAGGATCCTGACTGTCCTGGGCTGGTCTCATATTTCTCTACCTGTCGACTTCTTACTTGTTTTTGATTGGGCCTGCTGCTGACTTAATAGAGTATGATTAACCTCCTGGTAAATTCTCACAAGTGTACACACTAATGAAAGTTCTTGCATGAGTTTCACCTAATCTTTGTCAGCCATATGCTCTGTGCTTTTGCAATTCATTATTTTTCATCTGAAAATATCCATGTGTTGTTTTCCAACTGAGTGCACTAGGCATTGATGGTGGAATACACTTGCAATAATAATTCAATTGTATGGTACAATAATTAAATTGTAAAGATAAGGGAACTCTGTTCAGAGCAGACATAATTTCTCAACGTGGAACCATGCAATCCACTATTAACTATGTGTTTAGAAACAGTCACGTGCGTTTTTGCAGGTTTCTGTTTAACAAAGTCTACGTTATCTATAATCTGGTACTATTTACAGTCTTTCTGTTTAACACAGTCTATGTTATCTGTAATCTGGTTCTATTTACAGTCTTAGGCAATGTTCGCTTCTAAAGGTGTGAGATGAAAGGTTCTGTGCTGCTGACTGCCTGTCAAACGGACCTTTTTGGCGGCTCTCCTGGTGCCGTTCTGCAGCCTTACTCGAACAGAAGCAGCTCAGTAACCGCCGCTTAGCGCACAAGATCGCTTTTGATCTCCCAAATACCCAGTAGGCCTTTCAAAGTTAATTAGTGACTGTGGTTCTGCTAAGTGAGGAAAATAAAAAAAAACTTAGGAGAAACCCAGGAGATGCGGCACTACCCCCTCACAGAGGAAGAAACCCAGGAGATACGGCACTACCCCCTCACAGAGGAAGAAACCCAGGAGATACGGTACTACCCCCTCACAGAGGAAGAAACCCAGGAGATACGGTACTACCCCCTCACAGGGGAAGAAACCCAGGAGATACAGTACTACCCCCTCACAGGGGAAGACACTCAGGAGATACAGTACTACCCCCTCACAGAGGAAGGAGCCGTGACTATCCAACTGCTTGTGTAAGAAATGTATTTCATACATGAAAATAGTCATGTGATGTTCAAGGAATGTCCAGCTCAGTGAATGAATGTTTTTGATCTTGGCTTCTAAAGAAAAAAAAAAGTTTTTGCTTCCAATGAAGCAAGGATAAGGATGGGCAGTTCCTTTATTGTAAATATACAGAGAGATGTCACACTCATAATAATGAGATAAAGCAGTACAAACCATCATCCAAAATGGAAGTAATCTTCAAGTCTGTGTTACCAAGATAATCACACCATGTAATTATAATGAATGGACGGGATTGAGCAAGATGACAAGTTGCTGACGAGGTCCAAAAACGAGATGATTTCTACCCAGAATGCTATGCACCATAGAATGTTGTAGCATGCAAAGCAGCTGTTTTTGTTTTTTTTCTGGTAATGTCTAACAGTTGATGTGATCATTCTGACCTTTTTATTGGTGTAGTTTTGAAGTCAATGCTGACATTTCAGCAGACTGACAAATAAACACCTGGTACACATGCTTGGCATGTTCCAAATACATTGGAACACACCTTGGGTTTTATTGAAATGCCACAGTGGGAGAATTTATTTCCTAAACTGATGTGTAAAATAAGACAAACACATGTGTGCACTAAAACAAAATATAAAAACTAGCAAGCTGATTTGTGTGGATATGGTTGCCCTGAGAATTTGATGCTCTTTTATTGTCACACATTAGAATATTCATCTTTTACTTCAAAGAGGGTCTCGTTGAATCCTTTGGAAGGTATTCTCAAGCATCTCAGCCTGGCACTGGGTTTGTCTTTGTTTTCATACAGCTGCGAGAGCATGGCCTGGTAGCACTGATGTTCTATCAACAAAGAGGAGAAGGCCAGTTATTCCCAGAGTGTCAAGGAATAACAGGATTCACAATCCAAGAGCATGTATCACTGTGCAGGAAAGTTGACATTTTCTATAAAATATAACTTTTAACCTTTAGGGGGTGTGAGCCGAGGCACAGGGTGGCTTTATAAATTGTGGGAGATATGATTTGCTTCAGTACATTTCTCAGAGCAAAACCCAATTTGTGCCAAAAGTTGTCTGCATGCATTTACTGCATGGCAGACCCAGGAAGACTTTAAATTATTTGCCAAATAGTCAGCAGGATGTAGGGCAGTGTTTGCTTGGTCCTGGGAACCTGCTCCACTGCCAGTGCTTTGTGTTTCCTTCAGCAAACACCTCAGCTGATCCTCCATCCTTTCACGAGTTACGCAGATGACAACAACGAAAGAGCAACAGAAGCACAAACCATCCAACCAACATACAAACAAACAACCACGCAAACAAATAAATATGCAGACCATGGAGTCACCCAGGGCTGGGACAGGGTGCCATGGATACAAAATGCTGCAAGTAGCATTTTGGAAAGGCTCAGACCATTCCACAAGCCTGTTCAAAAGCACCTATGTGATATGCCAGCCAACACTACATTTTTATGACCTGACACTCTAAGGATGGGTCCTCATTTCCTGTTTGTTTGACTGTGTACCATCCAGACTAGATTCAGTGTAGTCCCACTATAATTCAGTTGTCACTAAACATGATACCTTAAAACTAATAACTTGAAAATAATAGTAATTTAACGGTTGATGCATATACACATTTATTGGTGCAACTGTTTATTGATTGAAGAACTTAACTGACATGACTAACTTTGCATCTCCACAGTACCTTGGCAAGAAACAATAATTGTCCCTTATACACATTTGCATAACATTACATGCCTGTAATAACTACAAGCCTGAACTCTTGTAGAGTTATGGGAAATGGAGTCTTTTCTCTGTACAAGCATGCACTATGGGAAATGGAGTGTTGCCAGGCCTATAAACACTATTCAAGCAGACAAAACTAAGTACTGCACTTTCTTCAACTGAATGAATTGCCAGCACCAACTCATCTGTAAAAAAACAACTACAAAAAAAACAGCCCTAGAGGATTGTAATGAAGTTTTTACAAAATGAGCTAAAACAGGTTCTCTGAAGAGGCCCAGATATGATACATACACATGGAGAGTCGGCCCGTTGTCAGGAGATTCACGATGGAATCCTACAAAGCACTTGCGGCAGCGGGCCCATACAACGCGCCCACTTTTTGTTCAATGTCAGCGCAGACCTTTGTGGATCTTTTTTAGATACGAAATGCCGATTAGATTCCTGTGAAAACAAATACTGGATCAGTTTAATGCATTCAGGCCTTCGGGAAAATGACTTGCGGCTCACCTGAACTTTAACATACGCAAAAGCTTTCATCCTAAATGATAACATGTGCAAAACCTACTGAAGCACAACAGAAGTCCAATCCCTACATTTATCCTTACTGCTGTGTTTCCTGCAGTGACAGTGCCAGTTTAACTCACCCAGCCAAACAAAATGCCCTATTTTGCTTTCATTGCTCGAGGGTGTCCTACAGTAGTTCTGGCTGGTCTCCTTGGATACCCCTGGGTGTCCTACAGTAGTTCTGGCTGGTCTCCTTGGATACCCCTGGGTGTTCAACAGTAGTTCTTGCTGTTCTCCTTGGATACCCTTGTCTGGCCGGGCTTTCCCGTACAAGGAGCTACATCGTACCGCTTGCCTCTAACACTCTGTGTCCTTTCATTTACAGGACAAGTACTCATAAACCATGTGACTCACCAGTATGTTCTAAGGGAAATGAGGGTAAAATCGCCGGAAAACTGCAGTTCACATCCTGAAAAAAATAGAACCACCTAAATGATCCCACTTCTTTTCTACAACTTGTGATTGATGCACGCTTGCTTTGGTGTTGGTTATGGTTTCCAGAGAAGAAGGACTGTCACCTTTGCATGCTGGCTTAGTGGTCCTTCTTGTGATCTTGAGTTCTACAATACGTTTCTTACTCATAGCCTGTACTTGATGCTGTGTTTTAAAAACTAGTCTCACTGAGTGAACATACATAGCTAGTGATGGTAGGGGTAGCATATCAATACACTATATGGATGTATAATATAATATATAATATTAATTATTAAAATAAAATAATATTAATGACTAGCATGGCTGTTGCTGTGCATGACCAGAATAAGGTGGTGGTGTGGTCCATCTTCATTTAGTAAACACATGGAAAACCAGTCCCTCATAAGTCAATTTGTGTCACAGCTGTGCCACAGACACGTTTATAGCATGTAACGTGTTTACAGCATGTAACGTGTTTATAGCATGTAATATGTTTATAGCATGTAACGTGTTTTGCAGAAAACACAGCAGAACTGTTGTTTTCTTTTTTATGATTTCAACACCTTTGACATCCACAAGGAGAAAGGCTTCTATGCTTTCTGTGACTGTGTGACTCTATGTAAGTTTCATATGAGAAAAATGGCTGGACTGTTGGTGTCTCTCTGTTTGGAGTTTTAAACTAGCATGAAGTGCATTTAATTAATTCAAACATAAAATTAACTATATCAGTTTTGGGGTTGTCTACATCTCTCTCTCTCACTCTCTCTCTCTCTCTTTCTCTCCCTCTCTATTTCTCTCTCTCTACCCCCTCCCTCTCTGTGAGGAATTACAGCCATGGTTATTGAGGAATTATGCTTCATTTGCTCATGTTAACTCATAAAGACACATGCTGTCAGTTCCACACTGCTGACAGATGTCCTTGCTGGAGAAGATTGGTATTTCCTCAGTGTTATTTAGAAATGTCTTGCAGAAACAACCCACACAACTATGTAAATATTACCCAATAGGATAAAAATAGTTGAGAAATGTTTAGGATTATCGTCCTATCTGAGTGCTCTTTCAGACACATTTAATTTTTTTTTTCCTTCAAAAATGTGTAAGCATCAAGAACTTCTCCAAACCTTCTCTCTACTGGCACAGCAAAGAGAAACGCCAGACAGGTGTGACGTATGTTTAGAAGAATTCTTCATACCACAATGTACACACTCCATTTGATACTCCACTTGATATGTGCCACAAGGACGCTAAATAAAGAAGCACCTCCAGATTTACAATTAAGTATTCATGCTTATGTTACCTGGAAGTATCCATGTTTATGTTACATGGAAGTATTCATATTTATGTTACATGGAAGCATTCATATTTATGTTACATGGAAGTATTCATGCTTATGTTACATGGAAGTATTCATGCTTTTGTTACATGGAAGTATTCAGGTCTATGTTATATGGAAGTATTCATGTTTATGTAAGATTCACAGCAGCCTGAGTACTAGTTTGTTGCTTATGTGTCTGTTTACAACATAAAATAAGAAAACGTCGTCTGGGTTCCCCAGAAGTCCCCAAAGACGAGTGAACAATCGCTCTGATCCACCGTGTTGCAATGTTCTTTATGTATATGTTATGCAAAAGTCCTAGGACATCATTAGATTAGATTTGTTGTGGCAATGGTATATAATGACCATATATTTCTCAGTTTCTCAGTATTTTTATGAGAATACAACTAGAATTTACAAGACATTTGTATGCAGTATTAAAAAGATGAAAAAAAAAATCTCAAAAACAGCTAGCAAGTAAAGAGTGTGACCTCCCCTTACATTTGAGTAACAGCAGGAGACTGGCTCTCTTAAACTCTCTTAAAGCCTGCCATAACTTTCCAGAAAATTACTTCAGAAAACTTCGTGACAGACTCCCCAATAGAGTTCTAGATGTGCTTAGTGCCGAGGGAGGTCAACTCTAGCGGCCAGTAGAGCTTGCCATTTTGTTCTGAAAATTGTGGAGTTTTTAGTGTGTATATATTTCTTGTATTTGTATTTGACACACACTGGGACAAAAAAAAAATGATATGAAAATCCACTAGACATAAAGAAATACTGAAAGGCTAACATGCAACAACGAATGAAAACAAACAGGGGACCAGTTAGCACAGTTTCATTTGCATAATGTTAACTGCCCCTAAAGCTAATGGCCCCTAATATGCAACATTAGTAATGTTAGCATTCGTAGCAGTTTTGGATGAGCTGTTTTGTTTACCATTCTCTCCCCTTGTCCACCAGCATCCCCAGAGCTGGGCTGCTTCAGCCTTCCTTAGCATGTGGCACTACCTTAGAAACAGCAACATGCATTGCCTTTCCTGGTACATACTTGATGCCTTGATGTGTGAAAATTGGCCCTCACACTGATGTTGTCTCCAGGGCACATCTACAAAGCACACAGGTGGCTGTTGTTGCCAGCTGTCACTGAGAAAATCACTCCCGGTCACCTCTGGAGGACCTTCTAGGCAACAGGATGCAACATAGAATGTAACGTGATGTCATATAGCGTGACTGAACAAGTGGATCAGCAGATCATATGGGTTTCTGCAGTGGTGTGCTAAGGCAAATATATGGAAAAATCTGGGGGTTTCTTCCAACATTTAAGGTCTTGGTTCACTTCTCTGTAGCAGAAAAACATCTGAGAAGTTTAGGATGTTTAGATTACTTTCTCTTTGCAATCTTAAATCCATGAGATTCTTCTGACAGGGCTTTTCAGTTATAGGAAGCTGGACCTAACCCTAATTGCTCTTGCTTTGTATTATTTTACAGAGTTAGTTAAATGTTATCTTTTTACCGTTACCTCACTGACTGATTTGTTTGGTTTCTTTTACTGCCACTCTGAAGCTCATTATAAAGTACATTATAAATCAAATGTCCAAACGGTTAAAAGTATGAAACAAGCATAAAATAGTCTAAAAACAATAACCTAAACCCGATTTAAGTTGGACATTTGCTTTAGTGCTTTTGTAAAAAATAATTTCTCAGCTACGCCATTTCCTAAGCACTAGACCGTGATTGATGTACATACAGGAATACAGTTGCCTTCTTAAAGAATAGTTTTCTATTTATACAGTGGTTGCAGTTCATTATGTAGACATGTACTGTTTAATAAAGCAATCTTTTTTGCTTCAGGTATTTTTAATATCCACAGATATGCCAAATGAACCAAGAGTTAGACCTGATTAGCATTAAAAATGGCTGTGATGGTTTTTCAGAGGTACAAATAACAAAGACATCCATTACTCGAAATAGAGAAATATATCTCTCTAATGATCTAACATGTGACTTTTCTGATTCTTCTCCAATTGTGTATGTACACATTATGTTGATGATGAACGACATGTCAAGTTATGATGATTTAGGCTCCTCTGGATCTGCAGTCTCTCTGATGGCCATTATGCACACTGTTAAGGTGTAATTGAGATTCCCGTCGTTATTTTGAGTCAATCTAGCACTTTGCTGGGGCTTTGTGGAAGTCACCCAGCCTGAAATAGTTCTGATGGTTTCAGAGGAGCACATTTGATGTAATGCTGGCTCCTCCCCCCACTCCTCTGTGTTTTGTTTTCCTTGTCTGATCTCCGTGTGCTTCTGTTTTGGTTCCGGTTTTGTCACACCCCTCGTTTTGTCATGACCCTGATTGCATTAACCTTCCCCTTGTTAGTCAAGTTTTTTTGTGTATATATACCTGGGTTTTTCAGTTCTTGGTTATCGGTCGATGTTGATGAGTGAGTTATTTCACCTTGTGTATGCTTTTCGAGTTGCCTGGTACTTTGTCTCCCCTGTTATCCTGCCTGTCTGTTATTAGTTCTGTTTATCTATTGTGTTCTTAGTTTTGGTTTAGTTCTGTGTATTGTCATGCCTGTTTTTGGGGTTTTTTTGTCTTGGTTTTGTTTCTGTGGACTGCCTCCCCCGTGAACTGACCCTGGACCGGTGTTATGACCCTGATTTCAGATTTGTTCCCAATAAATCTCGCTCTTCTCAGCGATTGCGTCCGCCTCTTAATCTCTCCACGTTACATGCGAAGGTTAGAAGTGCTTTGTATTCTGCTTTTCTAGCAGGGGGAAAGGAGTGCGAGCCTGGTGTGAGCCAACTGCTAAAGTAAAAAAAAAAATCAAGAACTAGATTTGATTTTTACAGCACAGATTGTAGAGAAGTAGTTTCTCACAGATTATATTCCAGTAATTACATTCTCAGAGCAGGTAAAATAAGATGCTATAGTCACACCAAGGTCATGGGATGAATCCCTCAAAGAGTGAACATCATAATGTCATACTGCCCTAGATAAGAACGTCTGCCAAACCCTGCAAATGGACCTGGTGAGGTGGCATGCTGTTTGTAATGCTGTAGAAACAGTGTGTAATACTGTAGAAACAGTGTGTAATGTCTACCTGTACACTTTCTGCTGGTATCTTCTTTTTTTGAGGCGCTCATGAGCTTGCAGTTGAAGTTCTCCTCCCAATACTCGGCAAACCACACGTTCCTCCTGTTGTTCTCCAAGGTGCGTGAGGTGAAATAAGCATCAAACCCTGAAACACATCCACAAGATTCCTTCAGTGACATTTCATAATAGCCCTTCAGTGCATAAGTAAACATTATACCACCCGGGCAGTCCACTTGCTTGTAGGGTTGGATCAAACATTAGATTAAATCATTAGATCAAACATGTAGTTGTTTATTAATTCATACTACATCAACAGGCATCACCAGTCATTTATACCGGCCAGGTTTTGTGTAACTGTACTGGTCTAACAGCACCTACAGATAACTATTACTGCATTACAGCAGATTATTACAGAGAAGCATCTCAGCTTGCATCACCCGTGTCGCCGATTCAGGTTCGAGGCATATTTGTGCACTCAATCCCTGCCTTGCTTAGGCATCGGCTTCAAGCCCAGGGTTATGCCGCCTAGGAGAACGACCGCTGGGAATTTAAAAGCCGATAAGGATTATTGGCCGCAGCAGAACTCCGAGCAAGTCCGCAGGTGGAGGAGTCGGATGGGTGGGGTGGGGTGAGGGTATCTGGAAGAGGAGTCGTGTGGGTGGGGTGGGGTAGAGGTGGAGGTGGCTGGTGGAGGAGTCGCGTGGGTGTGGTGGGGTGGAGGTGAAGGTGGCTGGTGGAGGAGTCGAGTGGGTGGGGTGGGATGGAGGGGGTAGGTGGAGTAGTCGGGTGGGTGGGGTGGAGGTGGTTGGTGGAGGAGTCGGGTGGGTGGGGTGATGACAGCAGAGCGAGGCGTGAACTTGAGCCTTCACTGTGGGTGCCGTGTTCTTCAGAATGGCAGCGCCTGCCATATCTGGAACTCCTACACAGCTCAGCCTTAGCCAGCCCCTAGAGGACTGCAGCATGTTTAGGATGTCAAACATCTCTTCTATAGCAACTGCAGGACCAGCTTTGTTGAGACGCATGAACTTCACCCACCCACCCACACACACACACACACACACACATATATATATATATATATATATATATATATTTATATCATTTGCTGTGTGAGGATATCTCTGTGGAGACAGAGAGGAACAGATAAGTGGAGACAGTGAGAGATGAATGTATATGCCTGCAGTTGTCATATTTGCTGTAAAATATTCAATTTTGGCCCTGACAAAACTAACAAACTAAACAGTGCCTCCTGACCTTAGAGTGTCTAGAAGTTAAAGTTTGGTGTTCACATGGAACCAGTTAAACAAAAATATAACTGGGCTTTAGGCCAATGGCTGAGTAAAAAGAGTTTTTTTTTTTTTGACAGAAAAATCCCAAAATAATTGTGCAGATGCAAAAATACAGAGTAAAGGGAACAGGAATAGTCCAGATCTCTTCTCACCCAGTAAGAGACCGACAAAAGTCGTCTACAGTTTCATCCCTAGAAGCTGACTGTGATCTTACTGCATGTGGTCTATCTGTTAGCAAAGTGTGTTAGTGGAGACTGTATTTTCAGGGCCCGGCCTCACCCTCGGCATCCATGAGTCATGAAAGTGCACTTCATCCATCCATTTTACCAGGCCGCTCAGAAATCTAACTGTACTTACACGAAATTTGAGCGGGTTGATAGGCTGTAGAAAATCACATGCAGGTTCATTTTTCAAGGGGAAGGACTGCTTGATGGAATCAGTGCCGCATAGAAGCGAAGAACGGTTGAGCAATTTTCCCAGCGTCTCTATGTACCATTACGGCGTGTACTTCAACCAGGGCCTTGAGGAACATGCAGCTTTTTTCTACTCGTCAATAATCTCCTCGTTGTGATCATAGGATCAAGTAGTTGGCGTACATGTTGGTTACATGCTTACATGTTTATAGTCGAAGCTCCTGTCCCTAGCCCTGACTGGGTGACATGTTGTACCCAAACTGTTTGTGGGATGTTCAGGGATGAATGTTGTCCCACCTACTGCCAGCCCATCGCTGAGTGGTCCAGTAATTAACTGACAGACTGTTGTGAGAGAAAAGAGTTCTCCTTTCCACTCAACAGTGACACTTGGTTATAAATATGAACACTGGACCTAAAATAAGGTCCCTGGCCATGTTTGCCAGCTAGAAGCCACGTGAGAGTAGGGTTAGTCACGTGATTCAACTCATAGCAAAACAAACGTTGGCAACCAAAACCACATGGAAAGATACATAACAATGGAGCTTCCCTTTCATAATTTAGTATCTTAATATATTTGAATGGCTAAGTCACCTATGAACTAGATTTGTGGAGACTTTTGCTTTGTTTTTTCCCACTCTCTCTCCCTACACAGTGGACTTCCTGACCTTTGAGTGAAGTGGCTGATTACCAATGATGGGTTGCACTAACCCGAACTGTGGGTCACCTCTTCTGGATGAAGTAAATTGGTCCTCCACTGAGGAAAGTAGTTCCACATATGATTCAGTAGACAAGATTTCGAGCTATGAAATGTGTAAAAAAGATTCAAAGCACTCTACAGAATGCATATATAATGCGCATATAATGCACAATATAAAATATACAATATACTCATTTGGCTGAGACTTAGTTTTGACAAATCCTGCTGGCAAACTCATCAAAAAATTAAGTTTAAATAAAGAAGACATTTTTTTAGTTAGACCCATAAAATATCTTGCTAACCACGGTGCCTTTATAAGTTGGAACAAAAGTTCAGAGAAACCTGACCCGCAATATAACAATGATTGTGTTGCAAAGTATTTTGAGAAGCCATATCCAAAACACAAAAATGGCATTTTCACTTAAAGTTATGTAACATTTGAAACAATTATTAAAATATACATTCATGACAAACAGATGGCATTGGGACTGCCCCATTATCACACTACAATACCACAATTATATTTATAACACTTTGAAAGGTTATGCAAACAAATCAGCACGAATCAGTTCACCACCCTGAATGGGAAAGCGCCTCTGTTCCAGTCAGAGGACGCAGAAGAAACACTGTGTGACAGTGGGTGGTCAAGATGACACTTCATTTAAAGTGCTTAAGTCTCAGCTGACACAGTGGATTATACAGAACAGCAGCAGGGCTGTGTGTCTCTGCCACTTGGTTAAATGTTGCTCAAAGCCCCCAGGGTAAAAAAGGCAAAGCAAGTGGGCTGGTGCTCACAGCCGGCGCTCCACCCCCACCTCCACCCTCCACCCCCACCTCCACCCCTGTGGTGCTCACGAGTGCTGATCGCACCAGGCCATCCGCGACCTCCCTACCAGAGGCTGAAGCGCTTGCTGTTTACGTCCGGAGTTTGTCCGCGCCTCTGAGGAGAACTCCATGGCTTCAAGGAGAACTCTGAGCCTTCGAGGAGAACTCCGAGGCGTCGCGCCTTCCGATCGGACGTGCGTAAGCTGTCATCAGAGCAGCGCTGATTACGAGACACGGAAATGACTAATCGCAGCGAGGGCTGTGTTTGTGCTGATTTCCAAGCATTTCTTGTGGTTTTTTTTTTAGATGTACAAAAACAAAGAAACAAACAGGCTGGGAGTTTAGGAGGTTCGGGCTGGAAGTGGCCGTTTGAGCAGCACGGAAGACAGTAAAACATGCTGATTAATGGCATTCTGACGTACGGAAGAAGGATTTCAAGGTGAAAGGCTTCACAAGGTGATGTTGCCAGGAGATTTATTGCTCTTCCTAAAGTATTTCCTCCAGTCTCCTGTCTAAATTATGAAACTGCATATGAATCCATGGAAGGAAAACAATAAACAGTAGATATCTGACATGAAACAAAAAGGTTTGTGAGATGAATTATTAAAAGTCTGTCAGTCAATTATTCATCGCTACCAGCGATGGAGTTTCCTTAAATTTGTTAAGATCAGAGGTGTTTGACTTGGGGATTAATACTGCAGTGGTTTAAATAAAACTCCTTTAACTTCTTTTGATGGCAAAGAAAGGAGACCGACAAATTCAATATGTGTCACAGTGAACAATGCGATCTGGACTTCATTTACAATTACTTTGACCTATAATTTACTGCAATTGCTCCTAAATCATTTCAGTACTGTTGTATATTGCGTCTGTGCATGTCACTATAAATCACAGACCATGTGCACAAATCATGGAGTGAATTCTAGCACTGCTGCTGTCAAAGCATCATTCAGTCCAAACACACAAACAAACAAAGCTGGCTAGAGGTCAGTGGATGGGCCAGGATCCCTGATACAACCCTCTAGCCAAGGTCAAATTACACAGCTCAACACTGATTTTGCTTCCTGCAAAACAAAAACCACCTGTCTGTTATGTATTTCTGCATGGTGAATTCAAATATGTTTTCTGAATTTCTCTACCCATAGTGTACTCATATACCATTATGTTGAGTGTGGATCTCCACTGTGCTGGCAGGCGGAAGAGGTTCCTGAGGTCAAACATAAGCAAAACACATACATTGTACATTTTAGAAGCATGACTGTACACGTTAAATGTAACAGTCTTATTTATGAAAGTAACGAATAACAAACATATATTTTGCACTGATAAAACAATATGGCATAGATACTCAGTTAGCCAGTAACTCAGTAAGGTCCACATGTTTTAGTTTGGGAAGCAAAGCAAGTTTGCTGAACCAATTACAGGTCAAGCCATCGTTGGCAAAAGCCCATCAGCCCCTACAAATGATCAAGTGCCAGTAGAGCTGGAGAACTTATTTCACTCTTCCTTGGCTTTGTTTCTCATGTTTAGCTTTGTTTCTATGAAATACTTTGCTTCTGAGCTAATATACCTCAAAGCTAGTATGCAGTAGAGCTCCATATAAAGCTTCTCTGTGGAAGGAACCACTTATACATGCTTAAAAGAAGCACCTAATTTGCTACAAATGTCAAGGAGCACATATTCCTTTTGCCATGAGATCAAAGGAACCCGACACGTCTTCGTTTTTGTAATCACCCCTCCAGACGCTGTGACGCAAGAGCTGGGGGTGTGAGTGAGCTTAACGGGAGGGTGAATGAATCGCGTCTTCTGGGCCCAAAACGGGGAGTCAACGTGGCCATGGCATGTCCAGAGTCGATGGTTGTCAGTGGAGACCTCTGTGCTGGGGGCACTGGGAAAGCCGCAGAAGAAGCTGTCTTCTCAAGGCACGTAAGCAACTTTTACAGAGATATGGTACCTCATTGTTTCAAAGCAGCTAAAGAATTCAGGCTCCAAGTCTATTAAAAGCACACATGGTTCTTCGATATCCATTTGGATCTGAGGTGGATCACGCTTGATGGTTCCAACTGTCGTGGTGTGCCTCCAAACTGGAGCTTTTAAGCCATACCACTCCCACATCAGCCAAATCTTTTATCATTAAAACCTTTGTTTACGCTCAAATGTCCATCTTGCAATGCAACATGCAGCATTAAATATTAAAGCCTTTTTTCAGCACTCTGTCAGCAATGTGAAAGGAGTAGTAAAAAGGCCAAACTTGAAAAGGAGTAATTTTCTGCTCTTATCAGCGCAAGCAGAGGACCATAAGAGAAAGGATGGCATTGTGATGTCATCGTGATGTCATTGTCATGTGAATGCATTTCAAACAAAGAACCACCATGCAACACAGGAAAAAAAAAAAACATGTAGGGTCCCAGTTACAGACAGAGGCCTGTTATTCGAGACTGCTTGGATAGCCACAATGACTCATTTCAAATCAACATACTGTGTGTACAACATCTCACGCATAGAAGCAAACCGCCAGTTGTAATTTTAGGGATATACCTTGAGTGCTATGATTGTGAAATTACTAATGCAGTCTTTGGCCATTTTCTTCTGTTTAGAAGTATTTATTAACGATATGATGAACAATATTCATTTGATAATCACGGGTCCAACCGCCCACACGTTGTGAGAGATTTATGTTGGAAATGCCAGTGATGCTGAGTGTGGTTTTTGGCACAGCGAGTCAGATTGGCATGCAGCCTTGTTTTGTCATAGAGCGACAGCCCCAAATCCAGAGACCTTTCCCTCTTCATAGAGCCAATTTCTCATTTGAACCAAATGCAGAACACCCACCCTCCTCCACCGCCCCCCTGCCCCCTCCAGCTCTGCTTCCATAAACAATTTCTCATTATCTGCCCTACCACAGGGGCATTACAGCAAACATCAAAGTGAGGGGATATTTATTAACCTGGCACCTCGTTATGGCCTGGTTGTATTCACTCAAGGTTAGACAGGGTTTTTATTTTTTTTTCTCCTGGCCTGAACATGCCCAGTTTAAGTCCAGATTTCAGTCTGGGCAGTGGCAGTTTCCACACCAGAGAGCAGAGCCAATCAGCTTGGCCGTTTCAAGCACGGCCGTGTTCTGTTCAGACTGTTCCCTAAAGTGTGCATCCACACTCCTCAATCCCTATCGCAAATGACACAGTTTCTTATGCACCAGAGAAATACCGTGCTATTCTTAGCCGCTAGGTCTGCACTGTGTGGTTAACTCTACTGATTCGACAAACCTCTCGTGTGGGAGTGGAGAGAGATACAGCCTGGGGGAGCTCTCCAGTCCTGACTCTCTGTTTGCAGTGTCCTTCTCAAGGCTTAAATCTGCAGGGTCTATCCACCATTCATCCCACCATAGAAATGCCCCTCTGCCAAGATCGCTTTGATGCTGCTGCTCGGATTGCAAACGCATCTTTTTAATCCACAGCACCCGGCATTGTGCAACTGAACAGAGGGACCGGCAATGTATATTTGGCATAGAATCTGAGCAGACACTTGTCAGGCTACGCAAAGAAGATCATTGTAAAACATGTTAACGAATGAAGTTTTACTGAATATTTAACAGTTGAGGTTTGTGTTAACTTTGGTTGTTCCTTGGTACCACAGTGCACATGTCGCCCATCCCAAGCGTAGCCAGAGGCTTGTGTGAAGGTGCAAATGGGCCGTTAATCTCACCAGCTATTGTGGCCCTCTTTGGCAGGATGGTGATTGCTCCTATGGCTGCGTCTTCCAGGGAGTGAATGGGGCTGTTTTTCGCCCCCCAGCTGTCTGAGCCGATCCACAGGAAGTGCCCCACTTGTTCTGCTCTCTTACTGGCATTAAGAATCTCCCTGCAAGCATCATCAGAGTGTCAGTGAGGCCCAAATTTGGGCAAAGGGTAAAGAAATGTCATAGCAACAGGTGTTTTTTTTCATCATCGTCCAGTCACGTAATTCTAAAATAATGGTGAACAATATGATGTGCATTCAGCTCAGTTAGCACCTTGATTCAATACACAGCATCTACTGATCTTACATCTGTACACTTCTTTCAGTTCTAGAATTTTCTAGAAAGTCTGATACACTGACCTGAGCATTTTTTTAGTTGAGTTTCTCAAAAGGAGTTTTATCAAGTGACACAAGTGATTTCATTTCGCTGTGAGAAGCTACGAGTGAAGAAGCCTTACCGAATGTCTTCATCGTAAGCAAACATGATCACCGCACGGGCCTGCCGCGTATCCAGAAGCATCCGAATGATCTTGTCGAAGTCGGCTTGCTTGCGGTCGTGCGGGATTTTCAGGGACTGAGCGATGCATATTCCACCTGGGAAAGAGGAAGACAGTGAGGCCATTTGTTGGAATTTTGTGGATTTAAAAAATGACAAGGCAGAAAAAAATGTACATTTAGTCTAAATTTATACTGGGTGATACAGCTTTAGGGTAGAGATACAAATACCACATCTATAATCAACCTAACACTGACTCAAATACCACATCTATAATCAACCTAACACTGACTCAAATACCACATCTATAATCAACCCATGAAATACCCATAAATTGCAGTTAACTTCACAGTTATAGTTTCATTGTTTCAATGCAATGTACTAGAGAAGAGTCGAAAAAAAAACACTGCATCTATTCAATTAGTTGCAGTGTATATTTTAAGACCATCTAAAATAAAATGTTATGCTGGGATTGTACATCAAGCTGTTAGGAAACTGTACAGATGGACAAAAAAAGTTCCTTTTTTCAACTCCATAACGAGGTCTTATACACCACCATGAAACTATATATCAGATTCTCAACCTTAGAACTCTATGACATGATAGACTATTTAATGACAGCTGCACCTTGACTTGACGGGCTTGGATCGCCCATGTAATTCATACGACATCAACCACTGCAAGTTGGCACTGAGTGGATTCAGCTCTCTGTCAGAGAAGTTCCGCTTTTACAAGCACGAGGCTCAAAAAAAAAAAAAAAATTGTCAGATGTACTAAATTGCAGTGATAAAATGAAATGCATAAATTGACTCATGAAAGTCTGACCCTGGTCTTTGTGACACACTGGCTGTTTAGAGAGCTGGCGGGACTCCAGAGCTTGTACCAGCTAAAGCCGACACCTGTTCCCACGCTTCAGGGAATAACTTATGCTGCATCTGGGTGGGATGGGATGGGGCTTGTGAGGAGAAAGCCGGACATTGGAGGGTAAATTTTAGAAGGCATCAGGGTTTTAGTGGTATTAGCTAATAAAGATGGAGAGGCGAGACTACTGCAGAAGGAAGCGTAATGATTTAATAACTGCCCTGCGGAAGGCCGGAGTTATTACTGGAAAGGCAGCAGAGGGGAGACAGACAGGAATACACTGCAGTACATGACAGATAAGGACGTGGGAGACTGGGAGCACAGGAAAAGGAATGTAGGAAGAGGCGTACAATTCGATAAGCAACTGGGAGAGTCCAGAATTCCGCAGAGGACTTTTCATACAAACATCACAGACATCGTTGGCACTGAAGGAACTTTGTATTACTTTGTATTAAAGCAGAGTGCGTTTGACATAAAGCACGTACAACCAAATATGGCTGATAGTCACGACATAAAAATATCGTCAGTTTATGGCCTTCACAAAAGCTTTTTGTATTTTTACTCAGTGTGCAGATACAAACCTGAGGAATTCGAACCCTTCAAACTGTTATGATTAAACTGACCTGTCAGCTAATGTTAACCGACCAATTAGATTCTTCCTGAAGCATGTCACCTAGTGCCAAATTTGACTTAATTGACATAGACTGGCCCTGCAGATAGCGATTATAATTAATCCCTCAAAGCTAGCGAATCCTCTATACTCCTCCCACTCACACAACCGCACATCTTAACATATGAAATGGTGAGTCATAAATACTGTTGTTATTATTATCCGTACAGCTGTGTACTAAACAGATCAGTGAATTTTGGGCTTTGTTCGCAAGATTTCATGTTTAGAGATGACTAGGGATTACAAAGAATATTCCTATAAGTCATATTGACAAAGTAATAAGTGCTTCACTGAAAATTTTTATCTCTTATGTACTTAATATTTCTCCTGATTTGATTATGTAAAACAACAGGGTTTCTCCATCAAAATGCCCCCTTTTATGGGTCAGAAATTCAAAATATGACCCAAAATGCCTGGAATGTAATTAAATTAAGTAATAATCAGTGTATTACCATCTTGAAAGCACTAACTTTTTGAACCAAGACATCATTTGTAATATATGTCTATGCACAGAATTAATATGATGCATATTCCATGCTGGGAGTCATTTTCATGGTTTAAGCTGGTGTCACTTTCGACTGGGGGGGGGACTTGGGAAGGTGGAAAGTAAGTCATTTGAAAGTAAGTCATTTGAAAGTAAGTCATTTGAAAGTAAGCTCTGGAACCAGTGCTACTATATTTTGCACGGTCGTTATCCCTAGTCATTATCCTTAAAGCAGAATGTCAGTAGAGCATTACATCTATTCTTATCAATCACTTATCAATCGCTATTCTTATCAATCAATGTGGCTTGGCTGGGACTTAACTGCCAATCTTTGACTGCTTAAGCTTTGCTCCCAGAGTAGGAATAATGACTGCCTGCCTTTGTAACTTTTTGATCTAAACATTCTTAAACTTCCGTTTTGATATGGAAAAAAAAACTTGTAAGTGCAAAAAAAATGGAGAAACTGCAAAAAAGGGCCATAATGCTCATAATTCCCACGAGAGAGAGAGAGAGAGAGAGAGAGAGAGAGAGAGAGAGAGAGAGACTGGTAAGATACAGGCCAACGGAGTCTCTTTAAAAGAAGCTCATGTTTTGATAAGACTGCAAAGAAACTGAACAGTGGTAAGGGAAAAACAATGAGAGAATGAACGTCAGGACTAAAGCTGTATGAAAATCAGGACTAAAGTCATATGAAAGTCAGGACTAAAGTCATATGAACGTCAGGACTGCAGTCATATGAAAGTCAGGACTAAAGTCATGAACTTCAGGACTACAGTCATATGAACGTCAGGACTAAAGCTGTATGAACGTCAGGACTAAAGCTGTTTGAATGTCAGGACTAAAGTCATATGAACATCAGGACTATAGTCATGAACATCAGGGCTAAAGTCATATGAACGTCAGGACTAAAGCTGTATAAACGTCAGGACTAAAGGTGTATGAACATCAGGACTAAAGTCATATGAACATCAGGGCTAAAGCTGTATGAACGTCAGGACTAAAGTCATATGAACATCAGGGCTAAAGTAATATGAACGTCAGGACTAAAGCTGTATGAACGTCAGGACTAAAGCTGTATGAACGTCAGGACTAAAGCTTTGTCTGATCAATGGCAATGATGTCAAGCTTGTCTTCTCTGCTCCATTTGTGTATTTATCTTATAGCGTGGGGTCAACTGGGGTTAACCAGGTAAAGAGCCAGGTAGGGTGCTGCTCTGCTCAGTGTCAGGAGAAATAACCTACAGCCCAGATTCACTGAGGCACTTCAGTACTAACAGATACACAGTGTGACACGACACCATTGGACCAGGTACCCTGTTCGACTGGGGCATCGATCTTGTCACCGGCCTTGAATATGTAAATCACATGTTACTCACACATGCCCCTGATAAATGTATCTGCAACAATTAGCTGCCATCATCAGAGAGAGGGCCTGCGGACCTTCAAAGTCTGCCTTTTGCTTCTGGATCAGCAGAATCTGCAGGCCCGGCCCATCTGGTAATGACTGTGAGGTTCTGATATACTGGCCAGTGTGAACTCTTCAGACCAACAACGTATCACATGGCCCACACTTTCTTTCATTTGGACTGCAACTGACACAAAGCTTCCATTTTAACAATCCACCAGTTTGTGAAAATAAGTAAGACGTATTGGCTTCATAAATGGAATCTGAATTAGAGAAGCTCGCAAGATGTCACAACTTTTTAGGTAAGTAATGGATATATCCATTAAATGCATTTCAAATGGAATGACAGGATTGGGACATATTGCAATATCATGCTAATGAGGGCATTCCATTATGAAATTACAGAGAGCCTGACCTTAGAATCTACTAATATCTATCAGTTAAAGCCTCAGTATGAATCTATCTGTTAGAGCCTAAGTATGTATCTTTTTGCCTCTTTTGGCTCTGATGGCACATTTCAGACTGTGAGAAGATCCAAAACAGGGTTAGTATAATTACCCAGGATCTGTGCTTGAATGGAATGTTAGTTAGAAGGAAGGTCTCTTCTGATTAGGTCCTTAGAGTTGATGAGTCATCTCTTATCTTTTTGTCGCCGGGCTTTGAGACTGATGGCAGCACTGAGTGAAGTAAACGTGTGCAATTCGAGGCACTTGCTGCTGTTGTGGGAGTAATTTATGCTCTGGTTCTGCAGAAAGTTCACCACCCTCAAATGACACAGGAAGCCAGACACCATCCACATGCACTCAGCCACTCAGAAGAACATGCGCTTAGAGGCACAAAAGCTGTCTTTGCCTGTGCTGAACATGTACAAATTACATGGTGTTTGTACATCTGTTTCCCAACAAAAAAGCACAATGCTAATACATCATATAATAACATGTTGTTACTTTGAGACCTCGGAGACGGGCTTCTTGATTGAGGCATTTTGATTGAGTTTTCAGAAATTTTGAGGAAACTGTGGTTTAGTCCTTGAGGTTTTAGTAATAACTAAAAACATTTACATTTTAGAAAGGTTTCAGTTATGGAAAAGAACCAGTTAGCTTATAAAAATAGCCAGTTGGATAATAAAATGGAGCTGAGTAGATTAATTCTTAATAATTTAGGAGAAACAAGTTCGAAGTTCTAAGATTAATTCGCAAGCACGTCTCACAGGTTGTTTGTTCCAAACAAGACCAAGTGCACCTGATAATGTTGGCACTGTATGTAATAATAATAATCTAGGCACTCTATGCCTATAATCTAATCCAGCTTCTGAATCTTCTGCTTTTTATGGAATGACTGGCATGACATTTGATCGGGTCACAAACTACAATTTTCCAGCAATATTATAAAAATACTTTGATGATGACCAAAAATCCAGTTTGCAGTATCCCCCCGTGATACAGTGCTGTATTCTGGTAAGATGAACACTGGAAAAGTCATTTCCGAGACTCTCGTTTGTATTTGTTCATCTCTTTGAAATAGATTTGATAAAACTTGTCTCCTCCCCCACAGGAATGGACTGATTCCCTTTCAGCAGTCAAGTGTATCAAGGCAAGGCATTCATCTGGAAAACTAGGCCTCCCAGTCAGACTGATTCAGTCAGTCCAGGCTGTGTGTGTGTATTTTTTTTGTTTGTTTGTTTGTTTGTTTGTTTTACATCAACCTAAACTTCAAATTAACTTTTGTTTACAATTTGTGTTAATGATAATAATAACAATAAATCTATGTTGACGGCTATTCCTCTTAAAGCAGCTCTTGCCAGAACTTGTGGGGCGATAAAATCCAAACAATAGGGTCTCAAAGGAAAGTCAAAGGAAAGTGTTTTATATTCACAAACGAGTGTAAATCAATAAAGAGGAAATACAGAGGCTCTGAGGCTTGTTCTGCCAAGCCACTTGGCACAGAAACAGTAAATGGGCGTTGTATGGTGCCATGTCCAAGGCCTGAAGCCTTGAACAAAGCTGGGTGCTGATTTGCAAGGGGCCACACCTCAAGGAGCCTGTCAGTGTAGGGCTGTTACTCACCACAGTGTGAATTGGACATGCATCACAAAAAGAGCCCGGCTTATTACCTCTCGGCACAGTGCCTGTGGACAGCAGCCCAAGGGTGAGCAGGAGAAATTTATCTGCATTATCCACAGCAAAATATTGATCTAGGTAATCATTTTTAGGTTAATCTATGTTCGTTCCCCAGCGGGCGCAATGGCCTGAAATATGGCTTCATTCTGGTAACTCTAAATCTGAAAATTACGCGTGCTGTAGTCGTAGGCTCCAAGGTCGGCCTTGAGACACGGCACGGTGCTCGTCAGGCTTGAGCGATCTGAATGGCTGCCGTTACGAAGTCGCCTCTCCAAGGTTGGAATTAAAAAACGGAAAGGGCTCCCGTCGTTCAGACACCCCCAGGCTCCTACTACCCACAGTTCAGAGCGTCCGGGAGGATCACGGCAGGCCATAGCTTTGATCTTCTGTGAAGTCAAAGGGCATGATAGAAAATCTGATCGAGATTACTGGCTTTTATTTTCCCCCCGATGATCCCTTCGAGTGCGTTTGGTTGATTTTTTTTTTGGCCTGCAGGAAAGGTTGTTTGTACTGAGCAGCAATTAATCTCCATTGAATACACAAGAGCAGAAAGTTACCTGCTTGGAACAACCCGATTAAATTCTGGCCTTATTTCATACAGACCGTGTTTACCGTGCTTAACTTATAGCAGGTTGCCAACAACCCTGCTTAATGTGTAATTATAATGTACCTGCACCTGCAGTTTGCATCTTTCCAGTACTTTACCCTTTCTATGTATGAGAGTGGAAACAGATCTACAGTTTCCAAAACTGCCCTGTATACATGGTTGATGTTGTTACAACACTGGGACGCCACCGTTACATCATGAGCCTAATACGTAAGCCTGTAACAATGCAAATTGATCTTTCTTGGAATATTTCCCAAGGAAATTGTTTTTTATTTGATGCACATTGGAGAGCTGTAGACATGCTGGAAAAATAGGCGTTCATGTAATTTGCCATCCCTAAGACATAAAATCAAATCCCAGAGTCTCTGCAGCAGACCTACAGGTCAAAAAACGGAATGACACTCTCTGCATAAACTGTCTGGATTATGGCAGACAACCAATTAGCAATTAATCTCTGAAATGTCAGACACACACAGTGAGTATTAGACTTTCCCTTGACAAAACACAAGGCTGCTACTTTTGGCACTCATAAACAATTGATTATACAATGGCTTGAACTTCCCGTGCCCTTATATGGTCTCAGTGGGCAGTGCTGTAACTGAGAGCTTTGCTTATTAAAATTACTGAGAAGGGGAGAGCAAGCAGGCGTGTCGCTCTGGAAGTCATTATCCGGAATTGCCTTCTCATAGCGCCATGTTTTAGGGTGGAGGGAAGTAATCAAACGGCGTTTTTCCATTCAACACCCTCGACATGTGACAAGCGTATTGTAAGTCAGGCTTGCAGAATCTTGCTGCTAAGGATTCTCCATTTTGTGGAATATGAGAGATGATAGCAAAGCTTAAAACCAAAGAAGAAAGAAAAAAGAAAATATTGTTTCAGGTACCAAAAAAGAAACGAAAAGACACAATTAAACGGTGCGCCATCCGTAACTGCCGTGCTGCGTGAAGTCTCACAGATGACAAATCTTTATCTTCTGAGAAACATTTTCTTGTACGAAGACATGTCTGGCTATGACAGCCCAGATGGCAGTGTGCTTACAACTTCACTAGATGTTTAGTCTCTGCAGCCTGGAGGTTTGACATTGGCATTAGTGAATCAGACGCAGCTTCTACGCATCTTAACGCATCTCAGGGTCACTGCTGGGTTAACCAGGATTAAAAACATCCAGCCGGCCATGTCCCTGTGATCAGACCGCCGATGAATGGCTAGAAGATGGGCTAGCGCTAACTGCACAGGACGAGAGGCCAGCCGGAGCCGAAGTGCAATGTAAAGTGACTATGTGCACTGCACCAGAAAGTTACAGCTTGTCGTGATAAACACAGACAAAAAAACATGGCCTAAAACAAAGGATACTGGCTTTACTTGAAGGCAATAGAGCAAAAGACAAGGGCATTTACACACTCCTGTGACCTCTCCCCTCC
>JAOXYF010000019.1:9810796-9822826 GCA_028565775.1 Sternarchorhynchus goeldii
TGGGGGTACATTTTGAAGAAGGGTAAAAACAAAGACTATGCTTGGAATCATTCTATGGTTCATATCTTTTAAGGACTCTTGAACTGATCTGACAGCGTGGGAGGTTTTTTTTCCGGGCTTCAGCGCGCGACACCGACGTCGGACTTGAAACTCCTCTATTGTGTTGTTGTGTCTTTGCCAGCTGTGTGTGTGTGTGTGTGTGTGTGTGTGTGTGTGTGTGTGTGTGTGTGTGTGTGTGTGTACGTTGGAGCCTGACGTTCAGGCCGCACAACATCTCCCGCTCAGATACCTCCTCCTCATGCTCTCTGTGCTTTTGGCTGTCACTGGGAGGTGGAGGACAAGGGTTAGGGTTGACAGGAAAGCACAGAAGTGCGGTTTGCTTGGAGATTGGTGCTTGATGCTAAAAGCCTTTGCCAAGGGCTCATGATGTTGCCATTGAAGATTTACCTACACGTGCCATGTTAAGTATTCATGGCAAATGCTGCTATTCCACGAGAACAGGAGACGTGTGCCTCTGGCAGAGTGTTTGCTCTGCCAACACACGCTTTCTGATCTATCGGCCAAAGCGGCATCGCCAAGCACCTCCGCATCCAGCAAGGATGAATTAGTCACACTGCCACAAATTATCGGGCGAAAATCGAACGCTGATTGCCATGGAATCGGGCCTTTCGTCCCAGAGAAGGGGGGACGTGTTTCAAAGACGCGGCCACTCGAGGCTCGCGAAGCACAAAAGTGGCGAACGGGGGGGAAGCGGCGTGATGAAGTCTGCAGCTGTGAGACGTCTTCCGCTCGATGGTGCGCGAACCTCGCTCTGATTATGTCTGCGATGTCAACGTCACATGCTGCGCCTATCAGGCCCAAACAAAATGGATCCTCGTTTCCCTCTGGACACATTTGAAGAGTGCGCCTGCTAAAACAAACATCTAATCATTCACTGGAGGGGGGGGTGACATCAGCTGAAGACGGACTGAATTATTCAGGACAGGCCCCCCGGGAGAGGAGATAAGGGTGACAAGGGTTTCACTGCAGCAGGCAATGTGGGGTCTTCTCTCTGCCAACACTCAGCTAGCCGGACCTCTGAAAAACCCTCGGACGTGAGGGGCAGGAGAGAAGGAATGCAATAAATCTGCTGACATTTCATCCGGAGAAGTATGTGCTGTCAGAGAAGAGACGGCGTCAAGCTTGTCTGGCCACCTCCACAGCTGTAGTTTATTTCACCTTTTCTTAGGTGGGGGGGTGGTGGTGGTGGAGGAGAGACTGGTGGGTGGGTGTGTTGTTGGCTGCACCACCTGTGTGAGGTGTAGCATTCAAGAGCTGGCCTTGATTTTAACTTTCATGCTGCCTGGCGTGAAATGTAGGGACTGTTTAAACACAGAGAGTTATTTGAACACGGAGTGCTTTGTGCTGTTTGTGACAGCCACACTAAAAGGACTTTTACTAGTGACACCTCCTCACTGTGTTGGTTTCACGGCTCAAGCGGTAAGATTCATCATTAGGGCATGATGAGGAGGAGCATCAACACAGTGCGGCAGTGCATTCGGTGACTCACAAGCTGAGCGATTCCAACCTTTGCTCCAGAGGCCGGCAAAATAAATGTACAGATCGGCTCAGACTGCGCGGGAGGGTGGAGGTGGGTGGAGCATGCTTGTCACATACGAGGTATTTGTGTATACTCTGTTACTCCCAGTCAAATGCTTAAATAATTCCCAAACCTCGAGCAAAGCTGTCGGTAAGAGTACTGGCTTGCAGGGGTTTGGGTGACAGGTGTATCTGACAACTGAGCTTCAGGATTGAATCCCAGCTGTACCACTCACATTCATTTCCCAGGTTCCCTAGTTTGCTGCATTTTGTCTGGGAGGACTCCACATGGATACACACAAGGTTTCTCAAGGCCAGTCGAACTTTGTCTAATACTACTCACCTAGTATGTACAGTACAATATAGCTTGAGAATAATAAAATAAAACACAAAAAATATTTAAAAATGTTTGAATAATAAAAGTACACAATGCCCACTGTGCTATGATTATACATGCTTACATGGCTGAGGTTAACATTATAATTCTACATGGCACTCATTGAAGTACTAAACAATTTTACATAGTAAGATTTAAAATAATAATCTAAATATTATAGCCAGTTGTGCATCAAATCAGGAATCATTCTGGTAAACTCAGTAGACTGAAACTCATACATGTAATCTCAGCAATTGGGCTTCTACAGTTTTGGGGGGGGTTTTTTGGAGCCCATTTAAAGGTACCTGTGACATCGTGAACCCTTTGCTCATCAATGATTCCAATCACACCTGCTATAGGGACATCCAGTAAAAAAACACCTATTGATTGGAGCGGAGCTCAGATAACACTTTTGGCAAATGTTAGCTCGCATGTCAATAGGCTGCCATAACCCAGTGCCGTGATCAGGCCCGCCGTCTCGCCAGAGAGCAAGACCGTCGCTCCTCCTCCTGCTCCCACAAGTTCTCCAGCAGGAAACTCCATAGATTCAGCTCTCTTAATAGGCTAAAGTGGAGCTGAATTCCCTACCCAGACTGTGCCATCGGCCCTGTTGACCAGGGGAGAAGGTTATAAAAGGATGAATAATGAATTGGGAAGCTTTGCCTACTCAAAGCCTGTGAGGATCTTGGTTGGGGAGGTGGTGTAGGAGGGGCGGGGTTGCACGAGGAGACAACTTAATAACAGCTTTTTCCATTTGCCACTGTGCTCCACAGGGCACTAAATTGTTACCCGAGTTCGAGTCACGGCTACATAAGTGACTCGCTAATAGCCGTCTGCCCCCACTGTACTTTGATTCACTGCCTTTAAGGGGCGTTTGCCTCGATCTATATGGGAACGCCCCATCTTTGAGGGAATTAGCTGCCAATGGTGCAGCAAAGTGCAACTGCAAGAAGCAGCAGGGGTTTGTGGGTGAGCTGCACGAGGCCAGGCCCCTCAGCCTCACGAGTCCTGCACGTGATCAGGCCCCTTAGGCTCACGAGTGCTGGCAGTGGCTGTATCTCTGAGACTCACGAGCTCAGGAGTCTGAGACGCCGGGTCGGTTACAGAGCCCAGACAGCCCGACTGCCGAGCCTGGCTTTTCCCTCGGGAGAATTGCCAATAATCTGAAGGTGAAGAGCAGTGAAATTAAAACCACAACCTTCGGGAGAGCTGGCGAAGGGAGGAGGAGAGGGTGACACTAATTGTAGAATTGATTCATATGGAGCGGTGAACTTTCTCAATTGTGGTACACTTAATCTGTCTTCAGGAGAAGACGAACTAACCCAGGTTATTGTAACTTGCAGTGATGAAGCACCGCTGTTAATTATTTATACCAGCACTGGAAATTTTAAGGAGGTTCTTTTTCAGAGCAGAGGAAAAAGCGTTTGATATAGAAGCAGCAAACGTCTGTGCGAGTTGTGTGAAATGTATGTTCCGATGGGCCCTGGGCCTCAGGGGAGCGAGGTAGTGGCTGACTCAATTTAACTCCTGAGGACAAAAAAGGTTTCTGACAACATCCAGCCACTGCCGTTAAACCAGGGCTCAGACAGCTGAGGTTTGCTCTGCAGTATTTTAAAGGTGAAGTTTGCGGGTCTTGACTGGAAGTGATAAGTTAAAAAAAAAAAACATTAAAAGATATTAAAGATTGTTCAAAGCCCAACACCATGTTCTCTCGTCACTCTGAGTGGGTGGGTATCATCTATTATATCACCTGTGCCTGGCCTTGTAGTAAATAACCAAAGTCATTATCATGCGAAATAACCTTGTTTAAAGCCTCCTGTATAATTGCTGCTTTATGAGGCTTGTAATGATCTTGTGTCATTTTTCGGACACTGAGGATCTTTTGAAAAATTGTCCAATTCTGACGTATTGTTCCATTTTACAATGCAATCAATATGTCATATAGATCTTTCCTTATGAGAACCTATGGCTGCAGATGAACCCATTTCCCTTAATTCGTCAACAGATGATGGTGCATCATTTCTTGTCTCCTGCAGTGTGAACTGATCCCAGACGTGACCGGTTTCCCCAACGCGATGAAAAGTCTGCCATGATGATAGATTGGCTCTTTCAAAATGCTATAAATGTATTGTCAGGCTTGTACACTGATTGATAAACGACCCAATTCGCGTTGGGCAAACGGCTCTCGTATCAGCCCAGCATCTCTGTTGTGCCTGACTCCACAATGGACTTCATGCTAAGGGATGATTAAAACATCACTGGGTGACGGAGCAGCACTGCAGGCCAGGGGTTCTGAATTTGAGGAGCTTGAGATTGCTAGCAACATTCACTAAGGGTGCTGAAATGTTGATACCGTCCTCAGGAAACTTCAAAAGAAGTTCATTGACTCAGAAATGGAAGACAGGAGCTGCATCTAAATGTTCAAAGGTACAGCTAAAAACCTTTGTTCTCTGAATGGGTCTAAAATGAAAAGAATGAAAGGGAGAGTAAAAGCTGAAACCCAACCCTAGGAAGACACACCCACAAAAGAATTTGAGAAACTCAATTATGGAAGCCAGCAGTAGAAATACATACTGGGGATCTTAGTTCCTGTAACAGCTCTGGTTAGAAAACAGATTTGTTTTTTTCCCCAGTATGAATCTATCCAATGAAACTCAATTTGGGGGGCGAATACAGAATTGAGTTAATCTGAGAGATTATGATTAATTAACAACATTGGTCATTTGGGAGACCAAAAAATAACACAACACAACAAAAAAAACTGGAAATGATTTTAGCGTAATCTGTCACACCCTGGCTGCTACCCAGTCAGGAACACAAACACAGACACAAAAACCCACAGAATAATGTCCAAGAAGCATCCTCAACCACAGCCCTGATCTTAGTCACCCACTTTACCCACTCACCTGCTGCCACTCTCCCCTTCTCCTACTAAAACCCCGCAGGTGCTAGAGACCAGCACTCTGTGCTGCAGTCTCTCTTACAGCTCATCTGCTGCTTCTGGCATTGAGGACTTTTGTGAGTCTTTTCAGCCTTTTTTCACCTTTGTTTGTTGCCCACTCATGTCTCACTCTTAAAATATCATATTATTTAAATGAATAAACAGAGCAGTAATACTGGACAGCCCAGAGAATGACTATACCTCAAAAGTCCAAAACTTAACCCGAGCCTTCTAGACTCTCCCCCAAACATCTTAAAATACAAATTTATCATCACAAAGGCTGAGAACGAGAATTTCCTTTATCACTGAAAAGTGCTACATGCACTCTGTAAATAATACCAAAGTACAACCATATGTTTGAGTTTGCACTGCCAAGACCGTGTGTGACAGAAATCAGATTTTCTTCCTGGAGAGAATCAATAAGGATATAACAAGATCGTGGAGCTGGACCGCAGCATAAAAAAAAAAAAAAAAAAAAACATGCAAAGCCAACATTGGTGCGTAACAAGCAGAGAGGCCGACGTGGCAGCATCAGGAAGCCTGGGTCACGTGGCCCTAGAGAAGAATGCTAGTGAATAACAGGATAATCCCACCAGCTAAAGCGTCGTAACCTTATGCAGCTTGATCACATTTTAGCATCGCTAAGCTATTTGCCAAAACTCTCATAGAATATGCATGTCACTTTTCCCTGCCCATGCAGTTTTTGAGTATGTGTTGGAGCTAAGGGCATCAGAACATGCTCCAGCTATCAGGCCCAAAAAAAAAAAACTAACTCAAACACTCTCTCTCTCTCTCACACACACACACACACACGCAACGACAACACAATCACGCCTGCAATTTTTATGAGGCTACATGCGAAGACACATCCGTGCAATATTAATGAAGGGTGCACTTGAAATGTTTAGCCCTTGGGAAGTCATTAACTCTGACAGGTTTATTTAAACAGTGCAATATCAAAACATGAGCAGCGGTGAAGGCATCTCTCCTACCCTACATCAGAAGCACTAGTATTGAGAAAGAGGGGTAGGGTGTAGGGAGGTAGGGTGTGTTAGCAGTTAGCACGTACATCCGCTGCAACTGCATTTTGTTAAATAACCGCTCACAGGGCTTTGCTAATTGCATCAGTGCACTTGGAGCCGAATGCTAAGTGCTTAGCTGACATGCACTATTCAGACACCGGCCAAAAGAGGCATGCAGTGACTGCACCAACATCCATAACTCACATAACAGGCTCCGACTCTCAGATATATGGTAGGATTAGAACTCAAAGCCCTGAAGAAGGCCTCACCTTCGGTGCTGTCCTTGAAACCGTAACGTTTCTGAAGAGACTCGCGTGAGTCACGTGAGAGCGCTGTACAGAGATTCACGTGAGTCACCGTGCGAGGCACTGAAAAGGATCTCAAACACAGCGCAGCAAACCTGTGTTTTCATAGCCTTTTGATGCAAAGCTTTGCGGGAACATCTTCGCGCCCCACGCCAATTGACGGGCTACATTTCTATCTGGGCCCTTTTTTAAAAAAAGGACATCAAAGAAAATGGAAATGAAAGTCATCCCAAGCTCCCTTCTGTCTCGACACACGGGCAAAAGTGCAAAGTCCTTTTGATCCTGTACCCTTGACTCAAGTTAGCATTTACTTACACATTAACAAAACCCAATGACTGCTGATCGCCTGTATTTTAGAAAAGAAAAGCGTGAAAACAAGAGCAATAACTAGCCAAGGACCCGCGTTTCACGTGCATGATAAAGAAATAAGCAAATTAGGGTTCTCCTAACGGGCACATCTGTTTTAATCCCGAGCAGGCCATAACGACTTGATAAACAACCGCGCAAATAACGGGCTTGCTGGAGCGGCCCTGGCATGCACGGGTAAGATGACTAATGCCAGGTGACGCGTATCTGTAAACAGCGGTAGGTGTGGAGAATATGACAGAAAAGGACAGACTTTGGATATCCCCAGTGGGAGACATGCTCATCAGAATCACTGGGAGTGACTTTCTAAATCTGGCATAAACATCATCTCGTCTGTGTTTATCTCACCTGCGGGTATGAGGCTGGGACATTATTTTCACATGTTTCGTTCCAACAGGACATTAATCTGGTGATCTAACGGAAATTAACGGGCATGCATAATAGTATATATTCTAGCTCTGTCTGAAATAATAATGGGATGTGTTTCATTTCCACATGCTAATATGAACTCTCCATGGAACAGTGCATTACTGTAGTAAGAAGTTCATCCCGATTCTGCTCAGTCCCAGGGCCTTGTTATACATGCACAGCTCCATTGGACAACAGCGTTCCAGCATTTCAAGAGTCAAGAGCACATTTTATCTCCTCATCCGTCATCCTTCCCATCAGCCAAGCCATCCTCTTATCTTGTCAAAGGAGAGGCAGATATCTTCAGGCAGTCCTTCACCACCGCCGCAGATTGCAGGTCAGCGCCTGCCCATGACAACCACCGTGTGAACCCCCTCTGAAAGCACACAATGTCTGCTCCATGCAGCCCCTCGGAGCTCGTTGGCGAGTTTCCAGTGGAACATTCAGCCCTTTCTGAAGGTCTGGAAAAAAATGCAACAAAAGCCTTGCAGGCTTCCAGGCCTGCAGAGGTAAAGATCTGAAAAGAGTTCATGAATACCTGCTCTACAGCAAGGAGAAACAAAAGTTTAGAGACCAATCCAGGCTAAGAACTTTACTGTAACAGCAGTCGATAGAAAAAACATCCCAGCACCTTCACTAAACTGAAGAGAAATGGGTCTAATTAAAAAAGAAATGAAGAGCACTGAATGCAAGAGCCTCAAACTACAAACAGCAGAACACCTCAGAAGATCAATGTGCATGAGGCAGAGACTTAAGTGGAGCTCATACTGGTAAAGCTGAAGCTCTGTCAGAATGATTTTTGCTCCTTCTAAATTGGAAATGCAGCAATGGGCCCACCAAATGCCACCAAAGTCACTAATTAATGGGAAACCTTCTCATTCACCGCAACTCTGCACTTACAAATGCCAAAAAATGGGAAAAATAATGACTATCTGCTTCTTTTCTTTTATTTGCTGGCTGTTCCAAGCAAGTAAATTACGATCTGTTCACCTATTGATGAAGGCGGTTGCTGCAGTTCCCTTTTCAATCTCAAAATGTGTAGTAAATGTTGCGGAACCCCATGTAAACAGTTCAGTGTGTTTGTTCTAATGCTGCCCTCCGTTGTGGACTGTGAAACTGCAGGCTATTACAGCCAATGATATGAGGTCTGTGTGTCCTAATCCTCTTCCTCCACCCCCACAACACGATGCCAGTGTGCTTGGGCCTACGGTCTATTTTTGGTAAAACTGTTGCGATCCAAGACAACTACCAAGGCCAAGACTTGAGCTAGATGCTCAAGAATAACAGCAATAACCCTTATGGCCATAATCACTGAGAGAGACAGTGCCCTGAGAGAGACAGTGCCCTGAGAGAGACAGTGCCCTAGGTCAGAGGGTAAAAGGAATCTTTCCAAAGTTATGGAGCGCTGCCCTGTGAGAAAGTCTATACTGCATGTGCTTAAGATGCAAGCCAGAGAAGCACTCATGCCTAACATCCAGAACATTAACTACCACTTACTGTTTCTAATTATAAGCATTTGTGTTTACGACTAAGTCAAAGGGTTTTAGCGCCTACTTATGACGTCTCATTTCGCTTCAGCAAATATATTTCTAATTATCGGGAGATCGTTTCATTATTCCATGGTTAACGGTCGCAGTGCCCCGTCACTCAAATTTCCGTTACAAGTTTTTGTTTACTTTGCCATGACAGAAAACCAAAGCGTGATAAAAGACCAGCCCATGAGGGGAAAAGGACCCACTTATCAATGAGCATTTGCACTCTGTCTGCTCACCCACCTGGGCATACTAGAATAAATATGGTAGGATTTCTCAGGCTAGGAGCTCGCCAACAAACTCCTTGATGCTGTGCCCGTAGACTGCAACCTCTCAGCCAGAAGGAAAGCTGAGGATGGATCACAAATGATTCCATGGGTCATCTTTCACTGCCCAGAAAGGGTACAAAGAATATCAATGTGGATTCTAAGATCATTGAAGAATCCAAGGAAGAAAAAAAAACAGCTATAAATTTGCTATTAAAATATTACATCCCCAAGGAGCAGTTGTTGCAATCTGTTCATGTAACTACTCTGTAATTACTGAGAGACTATTATGAAAGATTAACTACAGCATCTCCAACTGCCACTTCAACTGCTGAATGTGTCATTATGTAAGTAGGAATCCAAGTCATGCCCTAAAAGTCAGTTGGCTTTCTCCACTAATGAGAGAAGGGGAGGGTTGTCCCTGGCTTCTGGCACACATTTGGTTGACACGCCCTGTGAGTGATGGCAGTGGTGGTGGGTACTGTGTCTACAGCCCTCTGAAGAGAAGCTTTATCTCTGGTACTCATTGGCATCACTAATTCTCACATCCACACTCTCATATTCATGTATGTTGATGAAACACTTCAAGGGATTATCAGTATTGTTCATTGTCAGCAATACTGGAAATCATTTCCCATAGAGGACATTGCTGTGATGGTCGGATAATATTGTTAATAACATTTCAGTATTAGCGGAACGCCTGGGAAGGTTTGTGCTCACCAGCTTCGCGAGAGATGTGCATGAAGGCCTCCACTCCCTTCTCACCGTAGCTCCCCTCTGAGGCCACGGTGGAGACGTAGTTCCAGCGCATGGCTTTCACGATGTCCACCATGGCCTGCGCTTGGAAGGAGTCCGGAGGCACCACCCGTGAGAAGAAGTCGTAGCGCCGGTCGTCGCTCAACTCTGGGGCTGTGGAGGCGTAGCTGATCTGTGGGATCTGGAAGAGAGACGGCAACAAAGAGCTCCTTATCATAGTAACGTCATAGTACATCGAAGTATAAAAGGGTTCCTTATCAAAGTAACGTCATAGTACATCGAAGTATGAAAGGGTTTCTTATCATAGTAACGTTATAGTATATCGAAGTATGAAAGGGTTTCTTATCATAGTAACGTCATAGTACATCGAAGTATGAAAGGGTTTCTTATCATAGTAACGTCATAGTACATCGAAGTATAAAAGCAAGTCATAAACTGTTCAGGAAATCTCAAGGACAAATAAACCTCTTCTGAGGCACAGCAAAAATGCATTGAGTCATAGCAGCTTTGGAATCCATCATACCTTCCCCAAAACAACAAACAAACAAACAAAAAAAGTCACAACTACCTATTTTGAAAGCAAACCATGTTGGCTTTAGCAAAGTCTGAGAAACATATGACACATTGTTGAAATGGATAAGCTGCAGTAAATTTAGCCATCTCCATAGAAACCGTGGACCGCACCTCACCTCTGTAGCGGGCAGAGATTATGAGGGCTGGACTAAATGAGTTCACTGTGACCGCGATGCGTTTGAAATGCAGTGCCAGCGTATTTTGTTTTGGGTAATAACAGCACATGAAGCAATAGATTCGCCCCGCCATCTCTGTACCTTCATGCACTGCTGGCGAAGACACATTTATCATCTTCGGACAGGCTGCATAATGCCCTCGTTGTTCCGTGAGTTATGTAATGAAAGCACGAGTGGCGGCTTTAAGTGCTTCGCCTCGGTGGAGGCCTCGGTTCGATCAGAGCAGCTGCCCAAACCCTCGCGGAGCGGAGCACGGCGCTCACATCCGGCCGCGTCCGGGCTCGACGAGCTCCCCGCCGTCTGCGCCTGGCACGAGGTCTCGGAAGCCCCGACTCTCTCTGCGAAAGCCTTCAAATGAAGTTCTGAGGACTGGCTTGGCAGAAGCACCGATCCTGGACCCGGTGTGAAAGGACCAGAGGACCTCGGAGCTATTTTTCATAATGCTCAATAATCGCTTGGCTTGAGCAGAATATTCAAGGATGCTTTTCTCTCAGACGTAATAATTCAAAGATGAGAAGGGCAAATGAAAGAGGTTAAGGAGTACTAACACTGCTTCCGGCTCCGCTACCATGCAAAGTGCCTCATGCTGACAGTATCTTGGATTCGAGAAACTGCCTGATTCAGGTTCAGGACCTTGGATAGCTCCCTCACTGACACAAAACACGTGGAAAAGAACTGCGCTGTGAACTCGAGATGTTTGAATTTCCGTGGATACGCCACATCTGAGGCCTTGTGCTAAGGCAGCAGCGTGTGAATGCAGCTTTGCCTACAGCAGAACATCCCTTACAGGATCCTCTTCAGGGCAAAAGAGACTTTTAATGCTGATGTACAGCCATGTGCCTCTGCACAGCTGTTATTTGAACCATTACAATAACCCACATCACCGTTCCGCCGTCAGAAGGAATCGCGCTACGAGAGCGTTATCAGGTGTTCCTCCTTGTCTTATGTTGATGATGTTCTGTCATCAGTCACACGGCTGAAACAGTCAGCGAGACGCTTTGAGGACGCCGGTCCTGCCGCGCGGATCAAACAGCAAGACGATTTCTTTTCATTATCCGTTCGTTTTTTCGACTTTTCGCTTTCATTGATTCAGCAGCGCTGTTGGCTCGGTATTGGCATGGGTTTGTGGAAAGGCTTGAGAGAAATGCAACCCTGTAATGATCGCCATGTTAATAGTTTCCCAATACCGCAGACACACACGGTTCATCCTACTTTAATATCTGTCTGACCGTTCTCTTACCATCTGAGATACCACTCTGAAAGGTCAGTATTTCTGGAGCTCTCGCACACTAATGTAAACCTTCTATAACCCATCTTTACTTAATCTTTAACCATGCAGACCCAATCTCATGTCTCCCGTTTGTTTATCGCCCATGGCCCCCTCCAACGAGAGAATTTCAAGCCAGTAAATTTTTACAAGCCGTTATTAATTTCAGTTAGCCTTCTGGTCTGGCTCGGTCGTGGTGAGGGTTTTTTTTTTCCGGACTGGGGTGTGAACGTTGGCATAGCAGCCGGAGTTGCTCGGAGAGTAAACAACAGTAATGGCTGCGTCACACTGAGAGCCGCTCCTCTAAACCACGGTGATGGAAGACCTCCACTGAGCTGCGAGCGGAGCTTCTTCTGCAGGCTCGCCAAGGAGCTGTCAGTCGCTATGGCACTCCATCTCACTTCATTCCACTCCACTCGCTTCCACTCTATTCCACTCCACTTAATTCCATTCCAATCCACTCC
>JAOXYF010000019.1:9840949-9856917 GCA_028565775.1 Sternarchorhynchus goeldii
GTGTATATATATACACACACACACACACACACACACACACACACACACACACACACACACACGCCTGGTGGATTCCAGATTCTGATCTAATAATAGTGTATCAGCAGTATAACTGAATCCAAGCTACAGTGGTCATGCATGAGACCTAAAAGCACCACAGATCCCTTCTGTTGTCCCCCTTGGAAACCAAAATAAAACCTGCCGGGCAGTAAAAGTCAACAAATCGACGGAAGGTCCAGAGGCGCGTAAACGGCTGAATGGCTGAAAACCCATGAGGCTCTTGAGTCTGATAACCAAAGGTTAACATCAGACTACAAAGACAGAACAAAAGCAATGGCCAAAAAATGAAATGCCTTCTTCACCAATGAACCATCTGGAATTTGATTGTGCATCTACCCAGAGATGAAACAGAACGGTACTGGAGGAGCACATGGGAGAATGAATCTTCACATAACACCAATGGGATTAAGAGATCTCAAGGCAGAGCACTTCAGTCTCAAAAATGCAGGCAGTATTACAGCAGCACATGTCCAAGAGTTGGCCAGAAGCATGAAGAACAGAGCAGATCCTGACATGATCCATGTCTGCTACTTAAGAAAGTAACAGTTCTCCATGGTCAAGCAGCAGAACAAATGAACCGGCTGCAGGACACCATTACACCATTATACATGATCGTGATTTAAAAAATCCATCCAATCAAGGAATCTGGAATCAGATTGAGTTCTTCATACTCGCTCAACACATCTACTGCTTTTAACAAAAAACAAACAAACAAAACACTGTTATTTTTACTACATTTATTTGTGTTTATTCTAACTATATTTAATGTTATACTAATAGCATACATACTGATATTGTTAAATATATAACATTTATTTCCATCCAGAGTTTTATTAACTCATGTTGTATCGGGAAACTCAAACCTCTCCATAAAGTCTTTTCCAGCACATCTCAAAGATTTTCAGTCTGGTTACGGTCAGAACTCTGTAGTGGCCAATTCAGGTGTAGAAATGATTCCTCAATCTCCCTGAACCGCTCTCTCACAGCGTGAGCTTGAGCAATCTTGGCGGTGTCGTCCCGGAATATGCCCACACCATCAGGTAATTAAAAGTTCATTGGTGGGATGTAACCCAGCACCTCGGTACACTGAGGAATTCAGCTGACTTCATTTCACTGGCACATAGTATATTAATCACTGCAGTAATTATCGAAGTGAAGGCTCATAAATATTTGCTTATTTAAATCCAAACAGAGACATTTTTTTTGCACCAGGTTGTGTAGATGTTTGTATATTCCTCTTCTGTGGTGAGATTGGAGGGTTCTTTACTGAACTGCAGTTGAAGGGAAAGGCCAGCAAACACGCTTGTCTAGTTGAAGCCACAGCTGACCCAGTATTTGAAATGTCAGCTTCAACATGGTTTTATGGACACAAATCCTGAAGAGTCACTTTAAAAAGTCTCTTTAAAATGTTTTTCAACGGACCATGAAATCAAAGTTCTTTTTTAGTAAGGGTATCATTTAAAACCACAGCATGCTAATTTCCTGAGAGAAATCACAGGAATGCGCACTATCAAGACATTGCAAAAATAAATAAATAAATGAATGTTACACTTAAAACTGTGGGACAAAGCAACTACTGATATGTAAGTGTTTGACTACCGAGAAGTGAAACACTTACATATTTCATTTACATAACTAATACCTCACAACCTTAAGGATGAATTTGTGCTGTTTGTCCTGAAAATAATGAGATGTTCTTTTTCTGAAATGCATGCTGCTGGGTCTCCGTCGACAGCGAATGCTAAATTACATTGAGCGTGAAATATTATAATGCATTAATTGACGCATAAGGTCTAGATCAGCTCTCACAATGCCTAAATGCTTCTGCGCGTGTCTGGTGAATTGTGGAAGTCATTGTTCAGTCTCATGTGGGATCCAAGCCGTGTGGGTAATATAGGGAAATATATAGGGACATTGCTGAGACCACAGGTCAGCTTCCAAATCATAGCACTAAACGGATTCATTAAAATTAGTTTAGCGCCATATGCAAGAGTTAATTGGCTTGTGAAGTAATGGATGTGTAATTGCTATGTAACCAACCATAATGCTTATATCACTTTGCTTATAATTGGGTTAAGAGCTCATGTTGGGTTACTGATCTAAACTAAGGCTTATAATGGGTGTTGGTGCATAGGGTAACTGACCGTTATTGCTGGGCTCTGTCACAAAGCTGAAAACGGCATAAGAAAGACGCGCGAACCGCTAAGAATGCAAATATTGGATAAAGCAGATAAATCCTCCAATCATTACACCACGCTGGAGAAGTGCATTGTGGGTACTTGTTTATTGTGCCAGTGACCTTTCCTCTGCTTTAGTCTCTGTTTGTAGCACAGCTGCAGTGTGTGTCAGTGATACACCGTATTCACCTTTTACAGCGTCTTTACCGGTGAAATTCAACAGCCGTAGTCTTAGATTCACTTAATTACACTGCATTGCTATTTTCCCTACAGTCCAGTTAAAAGTCCCTGGATAATGAACCTCCTGTGTTTTTACCTTTGTACCGGTACATTAGAGATAATCACCTCACTCCTCACTGCCCTTTCCACATATGGGTCATCCCAACAAAAGATGGCGAATTTCGGCTTCAGTTTTTTGGGGTTTTTTTTTAATAGTCCAAAATAAAACTGCTGGGTTAGTATTTGATGTGAAATGAAAGCTTTTTTTTTTTTAAGGTTTGGTGGGTGTGGCAGTGGCGCTGCGCTTTCAGATGCCATCTTAGGACCTTCTCCATCGGGCACTTTCATTGTGCTTCTGTCCATGCTAAGACCAGCTTGTAGACCAGCTACGTCCCAACACACTTTTTTCGTCTTTCAGATCTGGCCCCGTGCCAACACCTCAGACCGGCGCTCCTTTGGTATCCTAGTTCTGCACATAACAATTCACCTTTAGAAGCTCATAGGAGCTTCTAAAGTTATGACACTCTATGGATACATTAAGAGAGGGAGAAAGAGAGAGAGAGAGATTAAAAGTAAATAATGAGGGGTTTTTTTTTAAATTGATCAGATTTCCTCACCAAGTGCATAACCTGACTAAACTAATAAGCACTTACTGGCTCCCAAGTGTGTGTACATTTGACAGATATTTATCAAAGAAGATGGGTGACATAAAACTCATCTGAAAGTCACGGCTCAGTGTGTTATTTATCTCTCTTTCGCTTCATGCTTGTTATTTTAAAGCAGTAGCTGAGCTGTTGACAGGTTACACTGACATGCAATTAATAGTGACATGAGCTGTTTTCAGTGTGAAAAAGCCTGAATTAGTCACAGGACAAAATTCCAATGATGTTGCTTTTTTAAAAAAAAATTTTTTATCTGATAATATGCACCCAAAAAAAAGCTGTGTTCTGGTTCCCTGTGCCTGGCTTTACATTCGGTCTGTGCATAACACCAGACACCTGCTATAATCACCTACTGAAACACACGTGCAAGACGGTACAAGGTGTGACACCTCAAACAGCTCTGAGGAAACACTTTGGGGAAACTCCGTACTAAACACTATCCTTTCTAGGGTTTATCTGACTGGCGACGCGCTTCGTCAGCTAATTGGCTCAGACTGCAGCTGTCAAACAATTACAAAATCACAAATACGAAACCCTCAGCTCTGTTCCGCTGCTAATTACAGCCCTGTGTGAGTTTTGATCAGCAAAGACAATTGTAACATGTCTAAAGAAAAGCATGACAAGTAGATTTATGTGTTGGCAGTTCATTTTGACAGGCTTTCATGTCAGAAATGGGGATTTTTTTTTTTTTATGGAAATGCAAACCACATACATTCAGAAATGACGCCATTAAGTGATATTACAGGGATTTGTACTGGGTGAAATGGGTACCCCCGCTAACAAAGGCTCAAAGCGCTGTGACAACATTTCGCCCTCAAGGTCTCCACACTGTGATCAAGGTGGTTAACAATCTGTCACTAGAGGCCATTTTGTAACTGCATTGCTGTGATTGGTTGGACTTTGCAGCGTCATAAAGAGCATGTCAGTTCAACTAGAAACGAGCATCATTTTTTGAGCTAAACTCCTCCCTGTTGATCAAACCCCCCCCCCCCCCAAAAAAACCATCAGGTTATTTCCGTAACATCACCTTCTTGTTGCATGCCATTTTACTGGCAGACGATATCTCAGCATGAAATTAGACCGAATGATCCCAGAGTTTGTGAACAAGGTGAGTGTTTCACATATGGGAAGCAAGCAGAACCAGAGATCACAGTGGAAGAGGGAAACACAGTGCAGTCAGTAGCATGTATCGAAAGTGTCTATCACATCGTAATGGTACAACTGTACAAACTGCAGAGCACAAGGACTTGATATTCATGATATTCCGGGCAGGGAAGGAAGCGTGAAACATTCCTCCAAAAGTTTTATTTTTTAATTATTATTTTTTTTGCCTCCACAGAACAAACGCTCGCTGTTCTTATTCCACATGGAACTCGGTGTTCTTTGTACTGTCATATCAGTACATTCTCTTTGAACATGAATGAAGACGCGTCTTTCATAACCAACCAGTGAGGTTTCCAGGCATTTCATCCATTGCTACTCTAATAACACATTCACAGGGTGGGGTTTCAGGGTGGGGTTTCAGGCGATGCTAAGTGACTGTCTATACCACGACTTGAGAATCTGACATGTTAGTTGATGTATGAGCCTTGTGTGTGTGTGTGTGTCTCTGTGCGGGTGAAAATGCTTCCGTGTGCATGTACGTGCTTGTGCATAGCAAAATTAGAGATTATCTAGTACAGACCTTTAAAAAGTAAAGGGTCAACATTAGCATGAAGTACAGCAGAAAAAAATAGGGGCACAATAAATGAACTTCTGGGACTGGCTGGGACTGGCTGGGACTGGGCGTGACTTCACTACACCATGTGGTTTATACTGCTCTCCAGTGCCCGTTAAAGCTCAACACGGATGGTCACACGCATAAGAAGGTATAGGCTGGTCGAAACTGGATCGTGCATCATCTTTTTTGAACAAGCCAAATCACTTATCTAGTCTGAAGATGGACAAACCCACACCTTGTTTCACTACCTTAATCAATTTGCACACACGGCTTTTATCCACATAACTGTACTGGTCTCATTGTATCGCTGTACTGCTCTCACTGTATCACTGTACTGGTCTCATTGTATCGCTGTATTGGTCTCACTGTATCACTGTACTGGTCTCATTGTATCGCTGTACTACTCTCACTGTGTCACTGCACTGCTGTCCCTGTATCACTGTACTGGTCTCATTGTATCACTGTACTGCTCTCCCTGTGTCACTGCAGTCATTTTCAAATAATGGGAAAGAGAAAGAATGGGTTCAGTTTTGCTTCTCTCTGCTGTGTCAGGCATAATTCAGTTGCTGTCTCTGTCACACTATTTGACTTGTCCTCCTGTTCACACCATAGAAGACAATACAATATTTCTTTTTTCAAATCAAATGTAGAACAAAATGTAGGCAATGAAAATGAATGACCTGAGGATATAAAAGCCGTGCTTCACCCATCATGAATGCAAATGTCCTTCCCACAGAACCAAAGGCACTCATTCTCACAAAAGCATCCATTTATGAGTTAACAACCTCAAAAATCACCCAAACACTCGACATGCTAAAACATGGTGTCGTGTATTTTTCTGGTTTTAAAAGCACCTCACCTCCCCCAGTTCTCTCAATGACCCACTTCCATAGCAAAATCACACTAGACCATTTCACCAACAACGACTTTCAGCTCGATAAGGGGTTCCTGCAATCACTGGTGTCACAGTAGGGAAAACACAGAAGAGGACCTGAGACTGTAATGGAGGATGTGTGTATCGTACACCAGGCAAGCCATGGTACGTGTGTGTATCGTACACCAGGAAGGCCATGGTACGTGTGTGTATTGAACACCAGGCAGGTCATGATACGTGTGTGTATCGAGCACCAGGCAGGCCATGATACATGTGTGTATCGAACACCAGGCAGGCCATGATACATGTGTGTATCGAACACCAGGCAGGCCATGATACATGTGTGTATCGAACACCAGGCAGGCCATGGTACATGCATGACTCAACCATGCCATGTCAACTTTCTAGGAAAGTGCAATGATGAACTTTCACCACTAACCCTATCATGCTAAAGTACGTGGTGAAGGTTATTTCCAAGCTTACAGTGTAAACAGACCCTACAGGACATGGGAATGCGAAGGGATATTTAAACTATAACTATTATCGTTCGTGTTTAAATAATAACAGCATTGGCTGGAATGAACACCAAAACACACGTGTGAATGCATGAACGTACCTTCTACTCTACACCTACACTCAAACCTACCACAGCTGTTGTTAGGGTGACTAAATATGTTACAGACACAGCAACCGATTCAATTGTTTCTGATGATCAATGTAATCTTGATCAACTGATCAATGTTATCCTACTGCGATTTGTACGTATCACCCAGCAGTGTTCTAGACGACTCAATTAAAGAACCGGTTTCTCCTTTCCTCTACATTCCTGTTTCTTATAAGTAACACAAACCAGATTCCTAAAAAGCTTCAAATTACATTTTCTAAGAGCCCTGGCTCCATCTATAGGTGTTTGAAGAGGACATCTTCTGCACTTTACTGACTGTATTTCTCCAGACTGTTTTTCGCACGGCCGCGAGATTTTCAGTGCGTTTCACTGCAGAAGGTTGAAGAGGCGCCCATAATGCCCTGTGACCCGATCAAGCAAGGTACTCGGCAGCTGCCAGCGCACGAGAAAAAAACTCAAAACTGAGGGAAAGGAAGGAAGGCGCTGGTACTGCCTGAACCCTTAATCAGCAATGTGACTGTGCTATTCTTAAAGAGGACCCTGACAACGCACCTACACTTACAATACAGACACCCAGAAATGCACAGAAACGACATGCAGCCCAAGGCTCCCCGGTAACAGCTCTCACCAGAGCAAGACACCCGTTCAGTAAAAATGGCCCAGGCGTCAGGCTTCCTATTGGCCGATCGAGCGTGAAGGACTCCTCGGAAACAAACAGTGACCAAGACTAAACTGCCATTCCTCTGCCAGCTCTTTGCCAGAGGGGTTAAAAGCGAGATTTATTTATTTTTTTAAGGACAGCTTGCAAAGACACGACAACAGCTATACAGCCCTTGAGGCCTCCAAGCGTAACACTGAACAGTAAACAGCACGTTTTTACGTGCATTTACATGTGGAGTGCACAGGGCTCGGCGTAGATCTCACCAGCTGAATAAATACTGCGGAAGTAAAAAAGATATGAGAGAAGGAGGAGAGATAATGACTTGCGGTTCTTCGTGACTAAACAGCAGATGTGTGAACACAATAAAAATGCCATGTTTCCCCCTAATGCAAACAAATAGGTGTTTGTTTTAGCTGCATGAAGACATTGCTAAATGACTGCACCATGCATAATACAGCTCTGGTACTTTACATTCTTTATGTTATTTCAGGATAAATAAACGAAACATACAACATAAAAGCAAAAGTATGAACGTAATACGCTCAACACCAGGGTTGCTGGTGGGTTCTGGGAAGGCTTTGCATGTCTGCATGCAGATAAATTATATAACGAGGTGTTAGCTTCTAGCACAGTATTAGCATTGCTTATAAATGAATGATTTATGTTACAATTCATTGGCCAATTCATTTCATTCAGATATCAGAGGGAAAATCTCACTTTGTTCATGAAATATATAAAAGCAGAATAAAGAAGAGAACAGGCCAATATGGAACAGCCGGATGAAAATGTATCTCCTCACATCGCTAAATCTGTCTAACGTCTGACACAGAAAGCAAAATAGTGCTCTGTGGGAATGCAATAGTCTTTTTTTTTCCCTGATTCATTAATGTTGCCAGCCCTCCTTTTTTGCACAGTGTGTTCCTCTCTTGAATAATTTGTTCCCACACTAGATTAGGCGCTTGGACAAGAGACACAGGAGCTGAGGTTCGCAAAGCGAAGAGCAATAAATCAGTTCAATTAATTCTTCATCAAATTATAATTTTGAGATTTACAATAGTAATGGGGTCCTGTATTGTATGCAGTGATCTGTAACGAGGGGGCCATGGGTTGCAGTTCTAAAGGAAACAATTGTTTATGGTGCTCAGGCATTTAATTCAGATCATTCTGATCTTCTGGGGAAATAAAGCATCTGAATGACTGTGATTAATTGTGCCGTCCTGTCACACCCAGAAAACAGTGCATGTCGATCGCTCTCCCTCTCCTTTTCCAAGTACAGCATTACCATGGAAACGCACATTCTTACACAGTACTAACCAGTGTACTGCAACACAGCAGGCCTTAGCAATAAAACTGTGATGTCATTAAATATTTTCATCTGAAGATGGCTTTGATACAATGCTAGGGTACAAGTTGCGTTTTATCATCACTGAACAGCTGAAAGAATGTTTTCACTCACTTTTACAGAATTTAGCTGATTCGCATGTCCAGGGCGACTTACAGGAGAGTTTTGTTGTCTACATGTAGCATATCCTAATACTACAAGCAGCCAAGACTTTAATGATGCCATTAAGAAACAGAGAGTCAGACAGGAACACAGCGTATGGAACATTATTTGTGCTAGTATCAAATAATTCAGTAAAGAAAATTCAACAACAAAGAATAATCACATTATTTAGTAGCTGTTTGCTGCATAGAGCCGTACATTTGAGCCTCTAGATTGGTACATCTTGTTAATGACATTTGAAGTCATTATAAAGAGAGGACACACTAGCCAAAAAATATTAGTTGCCCAAACTGGTCTATCAAGATCCATTATCCATTTTCAGTGGCTCCAGTGCTCCAGCTAACTGAATTCATCAACGTGATCACCTCCTTAACAAAGAAATGAACATAATTAGTCAACTTGGGTGCTGTAATGAGCTCAGACACCCTGGACTTTGCGGTTCAGGGTTGCTCCACTACGGTTCTGCACGAAACTGTGGGCCACGTTAGCCAACAGCCCTGGTAGAACACTGGGTAGGTCTCAGCACTGGCTCTGACCATCAGCCCCAGGACTCCAGCCAATCAGATGCCAAGTCCAGCTTCTCGATGGGAACCATGATTCCAAACGAACGTGTACGAGGCGCCGCTCTAAAACGAAGCAGGAACGACAAGGTCTTCGCGTTCGCTCCTCCAAAGGTGGAGCAGATGAATAAATAGCAACCAGGTCAGCTGTCGAGCCCCTGGAAGTGAGCAGTGCTTTGTGGGAAAATCCACGCACAGGCCGAACACCACACTCGCCTTCAGTGGCTCTGGTTGGTAGAGGTGCAGCTGAGTGTTATTTCACAAAGAAGTCACATGTGATCTGTGAAAACCAGCTATTAACACTGGGATACTGATGGGAGGTTAAGTTCTCACAATTAAACCTTACAAAAGCTTGCTTCAGTTTCAGCAGAAGTTGTGCTGCTAATTGTAGTGTCTGAGTACATTGATGGCTGAAAATTAATGGGTTCTTTTATTCTACATCACTACTAAGTTTCATCCTCTGGCATAGAATTTGCACGGTTCCAGCCATGAATATTACTGTTGCTAAAACAATCCAGCACATATTTTTAAAAAAAAAAGCAATGGGCAAAGATTAACAGCCCCAGATTTCAGAAAATACCCCCCCTCCACACACACACACACACTATCTATATAAAATGGTACCTGCCAACTCCTTGCTTTTCGATGAACATTAAAGGTTTATACACTCATCCCTAATGAAAATGGTTTTAGAGCTTTAAAACATTTTCTTGATGGGAGACCTAAGAAGAAACCTCCCACAGATATTACTTTAAGAATATTGGAACTCTGAACTGCTTCACCGTTGACTCCAAGTACCACAGATTAGAGTTAGTATGGGTACTAAAATGGGACCATCCTATACTAACCTCCTCTTTGTTGGATTCATTGAGAAACATTGTTTCGAACAAAATACTACATTTGTACCATTAGAACTTCGGAGATACATTGATGATATTTTTGGTGTTGCTACATGCATGATTGAGGAGTTCCAACTGTTAACATCCTGACTCAAGGATAACTTTTTTTGTATGTTTCAGTAAAGCTTGGAAATTGGTGTTTCTTTGCGTTTTATAATCGCATTGTTGCCATAGCAATAACTGGCAACGTAAACAAATATGTCGTTAATGCAAGGCCCACTTCATTAAAACGCCTTGCCACTGGAAATAAATCCACGATTCCTATGGTCAGAAGGTATTCAATAAACCCATCAGCAAGTCTTTTCCTAGTTTCTCCAGTGTAAAGCTGATTACATCTCTTGCAAGTACCACAGCAGTAATGAATGAGGAGAAATGGCTGATGACAACCGAGCCTTTTGTGGCAGTCATTTTAGGAGCTGTGTTAATGAATTTACATGTGCCACATCTAGAGCGATTGCAGGCTAGTGTACCAGGGATTATATGAATGGTCGTTTATCTCACTCTTGAAGAGCAGGACTTTGATGTTTTTGTCTCTTCTATAGGAGATTAGTGGAGGATCCTTAAAAAGGGATGTGGTCCATTATGGATTCATAATATGTTATTATTAGTAGACAGATAAGTCATACACGTGTGTGTGTGTGTGTGTTTATCTCTCTCTCTCTCCGGGTACAATATGGTCCCCATCATATGTATTCAGACAAAAGAAAAATAAGAGGCATTTGTGTGACTGACTGCACATATTACACATCTCGTGTTGATGTCACAGACGTCTCGTGTTGATGTCACAGACGTCTCGTGTTGATGTCACAGGCCTCGCCCTCTCAGCGCCGGCCCGTTCCACACACTGCTCATTTTGCTCGGCTGCCCAGGCCTTCGCACTCCACGCTTCACAGTCTCACGAAAAACAACTTTCGCCCATCCTTACTCGATGCGAATGAGCAGCTGGGCCACATCTTCAGCATTCAGAGATCTTCAGAGTCCAGTTCAGAATCCCTCGTGTTTCATAATGTACAACACTCCTGTAACAGCTGTATACAGGACAGCTGTATCTTTTGACACAGCTGTATCTTTTCTTGTCGATGTGGTTGCCTGCATTCTTTCTGGTGTGGTCTCAGATTTGATCAAACTCGGGGAACCTTGACCACTAACATCTACAATCATTGAAGAAATTCGCCTTAATTCTTTAACACTACATGTTCATATCTACATGTTAAACAGCAAAGAAAGAATTTGTTTTTTTAATATACCTCTGGAGGATTCACACTCCAGGCTTAGCAGTAGGTTGGAAACATCATGTCCTTTTCTAGCCAGCTCTCGAATGTAGATGTTTGTCTTTATGGGCTTCCTCCTATTTAAAAGAACTCTGCTCTTTGATGACGTGCTGGAACGCAAAGTGATAAATACTGACACTGTCCAATTACTTATGGACTGCTCTGCATGTAGACAGGCTGGAGGGGAAAGGTATAAAGACATCACAGCGGAAGGTGATCTCCAGCTGCCTGGGCCGCTACTCTGATCCACCCAGTGTCGCTTTCACCATAATATGTGGGTCATGAGGAGCTAGACGAAGGCCAACTCTCAGTCTAAAACCGATGTTTACAAAGCGGCTCATTGTCTTTTAGCCAAAAAAAAAAAAAAACCACACAGCAGAAGTCCGTGAGCGCAAATCATGGACACAGGATAAAGGTAATCAAGAGACAATGCTTCTCATATTTATTCAGTACAACAACACCTTTCAGACACACACCATGGATTTATTCTAAGTTTTGTGTCTGGGCACTTGTCACATTCTGCTGTAGAGCTCATGTGTGCAAGCAAGCGCACACCACAGACACGTATAACACATATGAGCACCCACTCCACACACCACAGACACGTATAACACATATGAGCACCCACTCCACACACCACAGACACGTATAACACATGTGAGCACCCAGATGATACACCCATTCACACCAGGAATGCATTATTTAGCAAATACTAGCATCCAGGCCCATTCTTCCTCTCTTTGCAACAGAATCTTATATTTTACTGGTGCTGTCAGTCAGGCGTCCAAAAGTAGACCGAGCTCACGAATGTCTTCCGACTCTCACGCTGGGAGGTTTGTGGAGATGATCTGTTCCAAGTGATGTATTCTGGTTATCAAAGCTGAGGGAGCCAAAACACAACAAATACGGCTGTGAGCGTCCTCGGTCTGAGAGCCTAGATGATGTTACGGCTGCCAAGGAAGCTGCACACACAAGAACCAAAAGATGCTGGGGTTACAGCCTCATAAACAGAGTATGTGCTTTTACTTATTATCTCAAATTGAAAGCTGCAAGGCACTGAATGTCATCTTGTCTGTTTAAATTGGCAATTAGTGCCCCGGAGGGGGTCTCAAAGTAAACACGGGCTCAGAATGATCTAAAATCGCAAAGAAGGTTTCAGGTCACTAACAGGAATTAAACAGTTTTTCAGAGTGTTCCTTTTTAGCCATGCACAGGATTTAGACCTCCCTGCTGGGGACGTCTTTGCATGGGTTACTCCAGTATGATTTAGACCTCCCTGCTGGGGATATCTTTGCCTGGGTTACTCCAGTATGATTCATGTGAGGATCTTAGGTTGCATTAAGTCCCATTTACTTATGTAACCTTCATTTCTTTTCGTAGAGTTTCCACAAAAAACATTTTAACAGTGTGATTTTTAATGGTGCACTTTTTTGCTTGGCTTGTCCTGTCCCTTGCCTTGTCCCTTGTCCAAGCTGATGTGAATCCTAACTGTGCAAAACTCTGTACCTACCGATATGGTTTATACTGTATGTATTAAAAGATTACCCTATGTTTGGTGCTGGCTACAGTCCACATTATGATGAAAAGGTTTTGGAGTTATCACAATCTGCATGCAAAGGAACTAGACACCAAGAGGAAAATTGTGCTTTCTTACAGAAGCAAAAAGTTAAGTTTTCCAGTGACGCATTTCCACATTGCCATTATGCTGACACCTAGTGGCCTGGATGTATCAGAGATTCTGTACTAAATCAATTTTAAACATGTCCGCACCCATGTGGGAGACCTGCTCTATGGAGTATAAACTGGTTCAGTCAGAGACTTCAAAGCAGTTTGATTCTTCATCTCATGTGAGCTGTGCTTTATAGAAAAAAATGTAAATAATAAACAATTAACCTCACAAATATTTTCTATTTTATGGGAAGAAGAAATGCACACACACACACACACACACACTTATATATATATATGTGAAAAGAAAATCAAATACATAATTGCATTAAAGCTCCTCTCTATTGTTTCCTGTACTGAACACTAACGATGTGAGACTATTCAAGCCATCCATTAACTTCCAAGGCACCCAGACAGTATAAGAGTATTCTGCAGCCATGGTCTTTCTTGGTTTTTTTTTGTAGTGTAGTGTAGCACAAGGTCGTCTCGTAAAAGTTTATAACCTAACGCAGTAGCGACAGTAGCAGTCAGTTGATTGTTTTATGTTTGTTTGCAGATTTAATATTCGTGTTCGTATATCAAATTCCCAACAATGTGGGCATTGCAAAACAATGTACAAATATCATTTATAAATATATTGTATTTTTACATTATACACTTTTTTTTTTTAACAAAACAGTGTTATATATCCAAAAATCTTATAATGTAAATCCTGTCTGGCAAATTTGTGTTTGGCAAATTCTATGACAGCAGCTGCAAGAATTAATGACTGTTTGTACAATTACAAATGTTCTTTACACAGATGGTTTTTAACCACACAGAAAGGTGGCAGTATCATGCAGGTGGCAGTATCATGCAGTTCAAGGACAGGTTGCAAACATTTTGCATCCAGTCCAAGCCTATAATTCTTGTGGTTGGATGCTTGTAAATCTTGAGCTTGGCTGCCATGCTTATAAATCTTGAGCTCTACCTTTTTAGATGCACGAGGACCGAGGCAATGCATCCATAATCCAAAGATCTGACCAGCAGTTGTTTTGTGTTTGCACACTTGCTTTTCCCTTCGTACCTTTGCTAACATGTGCAACGGTCCTGGACCTGCTTACTTTGCATGCAGACTGCGCCTTACGCAGGAGTCGAGCATTCATCCCCTCTGAGTGACTGCCAAGTGTCAACTATAAAGGTCTGATGTGCTTTTGATACGAGGTGCGGCGTTCCCGATGTGCTGTTGTCTGGGAGACTAGTGGCTTCTTAGAGCGGTTCCTGATTGAGTTCTGTTCCAGCCTGCCGCGATCAGTAAGCATGCGGTACATAATTGCATCCTCCTCCCCCCCCTCACCACTGACATGGTCCTCTGTACTTACGTGTTGTTCAAATGGCACTGCTATGACAAGTAGGTCAGTAGCAGCCACTCTCTGTCGTTGTTTGGCCCGAATCTTGGTTCATCGTGACTGCCAACGCACTGAAAGGCAGTTTAGCTGTGTTGCCTTAACCCACTGAGGCTCGTCAGGTCACTCTGTTACGCAGCCTGTGATACGGCACATAAAGTTCTGTGGGAGGGAACCTCTTGCTTCTTTACAGCTGTAGCTACAGCCTTCACAAAAGCTAATTGAATTAGCCTCATATTTGAATATGCAACGTAATCAGAAATGGCTGCAGCCTCTAATTTTTGACACTGGCCAGAAAAGGTATAACTCAGCATTGGGATTAAGGATAATCTCCATCTGAAAGTGTTGCTGGAGATTAAGCCTCCAGTCATGGTGGATGTTTGAACAAGCACATCCAACGTGCACCTGGACAGATTATCCAGACATGGAAACTTGGCAGAATGAATTAGTAAAAGATTAAGAAATGCTACAGAGTTCAGCAAGTTTTTAAAAATATTTGAAATTGTGGAGACAGAGCGAATATTATTTATTTACTCACCACGGTCTATACACAAATCAAAGAAAGAAAGGACTGATGATTTTTGTAAATTCTGTATTACAACACTGTAGAATACAGAATGGATTAAAATTCCTAGATTTCATTATTGATTTTATTATTGAATGTTAAATTTATAAGTTACAAACAACTGTTATTATTACTCCGCCATTAAAACGCTGTGTAATAATAGCATTAATCACAAAGCCAATGTCTACTAGAGTAATATTTCACACAAACACACAGTCATAAGTACAAGATGGAGAGTTTTATCAATGGGGGGAAAAAACATAAATTGAGCCCTTTTGGGGCTTTTGATTTGTTTTCAGCCGCCCTGATGCGCAAATGCGTTGCTCTCAAACTGCACTCAGGCAAACCAAACCAAACTTTTACATCACAAAACGAACGATGACTAAGTATGACAGTGAGAGTATGAGTGAGAGGTTGAGTGAAGCTGCGTTGCACGTGAGTGAATACGTGACATTTCCTTTAACAGACGTGTTTTCATAAGCTACAAAACACAAGTCAAAAATATGAGACACAGAGGTTAACACACACACACGCCCAAAGCCAAGTGCTTCATTCCTGACGGATATCGTTGAACTTTCCACATGGACCTGATGACTGTCCCCAAGCTCCTCAGGACCTTCTGCATACACCTCACGACTTTTCACGAGTACCTCGCGACCTTTCACGAGTACCTCACGACCTTTCACGAGGCACTCACAACCCTCCAACGAGACCACAGGGACAGCCTCCTGACACTTTCCAACAGCAGCAGACAGACTGCGGTTAAGGAATTCGTCTCTGGACCGTTCACAGTAGTGTATTTGACCCGTTTTGCTTCGACACCTGATGCATCTCCAAAACGCTACAAGTGGGGGTTAAAATCTGTAGGAAAAGGGCGACAGGGCTGGAAGGAATCTGTTTTAGGGATCTGTTTATGGTACAGATCACAAGGCAGATCAAATAATCAACTATCTACAGTGGAATCAGCTGTGGAACCCATTGTAAATGTACTTAGTTTACCCAACAGGCAGTTGTGACTACATAGTTCTTTTATCATCAAGACACTACTAAAATAGAAAGATATATGGGAGTGTTGGCCTAGTCCTGTAACTAGCGTGAGAAAGCAACTCTGCACTCTG
>JAOXYF010000019.1:9857017-9878835 GCA_028565775.1 Sternarchorhynchus goeldii
GTTTCTGATGAGGTAGGGTTAGATGAGGTTTCTGATGAGGTAGGGTTAGATGAGGTTTCTGATGAGGTAGGGTTAGATGAGGTTTCTGATGAGGTAGGGTTAGAATCTCCAACATCCTGTGCCTTTTTCCCATTTATTTTGAGTGACAGCAGAGGGGGGTTTTTTTAGCCATGGGCCTTCGTTAGTGTACGACCCATTTAAATAATCCTGACGACTGATTTCACACACCTGGCTTGATGAATGAAATATTTCTCAAGCCAGTGAGCAATGTGCCCTACTTCCCCCTCCCCCGACACACTGTTTTTACATTTATTTTGTTCTCTGTTGTGACAGAAGCCATGGAGCTCAACCACGCAATATTAATAGAACTTCTGAAACTGTACCAGCGGAGCAGATCTGTAACTGTATCAATGCTAAAAGATTTTTTTAAAAAGTGTTGCATGAAGTATTTCTTATTTAGCATATTCAGCAGCTTCATTGTGGCTTACACCGATTGGCTCGTCAGATTTTGATTATGTAGATGTATGGTGTGATTCTGCATTTCAAGTCCATATCTTTGTATGTGATTAACTGAATGCATACCAAGCTGATAATGAGCAAACGTGTAGGCACAGGCTAAAACCCGCCCTCCAGCCATGTGACACAGGCTGCCTCTAAATAACAAACTGGGCTCCAGTATGCTGTCATGGTGGCCAGAATTTTGAGCCTGATGGATCATTCCAGCACACTGTCCCTTCTCGCGTTGACTTTAATGACCGTACAAAATAATCGGCTGCACTTAATGTGATAAACGTCAGCGGACAAAAAGGAAGACCTGGGCAAGAGCTGAAGCATGTATTGATCGCAGAGGGCTAATTATTTCATTAATTACCGGCATGCATATCAATGGCGCATTTTCCAATGCTCCGCTCGCCTAATGATTCCTGCCAGCTGGCCTCAGCGGGGTGGTCTCCATTTACAGGCCAGAGGATGGAAGCCTCTGCCATCGTGTGAAGATTTTACAAGCCTCACCACAGGGTAGCATCACGTGGGGTTGAGGAGACCAGGGAGAAGAACCACAGCACAAAGAGAGACTTATGCTCGCGCAAAGTCCTAACTGCATTTCTGAACAAGCTAAGAGACTGTCGGAATCAGTCGGTCGAACTGCTAATAATAAAAGGTTCGGACATGCGGGCGGTTGAATATATGGAAGAAAAATACTTGCTAGCATTGACATCATCTTCTGGGACACGAATAAAAACAGTCTGAAAAACCTTAAGGATTCTGGAGTTTAATAGTTCACGTTTTAAGAAGAGAATGTTCTGGTTGATTGAACAATCTTTGATTCCTGAAGAAAGAAATAAAAGGAATCAATAAGCAATTCATTGATTGAGCCATTGATCCACAGTAAACTCAGAATTAATGTATTAAGACCTGTAATTCTAGATTAATGTATTAAGAACTGTAATTCTAGATTTGATAATGTATTCCAATTTTTCCAATAAAACCTAGTATTGACCTTGGTGACAGAGTCACTGCTGTGAGGTAAAAGCCGTTGTGAAATTTCATGTTCATCTCCAGTTTGCGTTGTCTGATACCATCTCCACACTACATTCTGATCAAGAGGGCCTTGAGAACAACGTGGACAAATATCATTTCTAGGGATGCTTTTCCTTATCAGGCTTGGTCTCACTGAATTACGCTGTCAGTGGGAATTCTCCTTTAAATATGAGTTTGAGCCTTTTAGAAAAAACCGTGGATAAGGGAGAAAAATGGTTGTGCTTGCCATTATGTAACATGATTTCCCAGTTTGGCAAATGTGGCATCCAGGTTTGTTGGCTTGCCAGCTCGACGTACGTGGCTCAACGGTGATAAATGAGGTTGGGATTCCCAGCTCTGAAAGCAGTCCTGAGCTGCAGGCATGAGAAGCCACTGAGCGTACAGAGGTTGTCAGAGGTAGATAACAGGGGGGTTATCAGAGCAGAGCTGGCCTCCAGGTGAGCTCGGCCTCTCCATCATCCGGAGGCAGGAGGATGTGTGGTTGCACCCAGACCCTCACTAGGCACCTCTCAGGGGGTGGGGGAGGGGATCAACAGAGATCAGCGTCAACACTCTCCACTCCCAGAAAGAAACTAAACATACTTGAATCGTACAGAGAAAATCAGAACTCTGTGGCATTGCTTTGCTTTACTGAACATAAGCTGCAAGTGTGTGAAGTACTAATGCAATTCTTTAAAATGATGCAAAAACCTGTTTTATAATGGTTTCCAGTCTGAAGGGCGACTCCTCCTTTGGGCACCACGGACCTGCAATGGCCATGATAGAATAAGACTGTACCGCCACTTTGGAAACCATTTGTGAAGTACCTCAGTAAGCCCGTCAAGACAATACAATAACAGCCCTTTCTGCTACTACCATGTAGATCCTTGAACATCCTGTACAGTCCCATGCACCCTAACACACACACACACACACACACGTACTGCAGCCTTTCAGTACTTGAACAGTGACAGTCTGTCATTACTGCTGGTTAAACAATAGTTAAACGATAGTTAACTGTGATATGATCAAATTTGTCTCCGTTCTATAACTTATAGAGCACAGGCACTGCTCTGACTGTAGACAATCCCACCTAATGTGTTCTGGGGAACCCCGATCAGTGATGTATTCCACAGTACAGCAGTACGGCTCATTCATAAAATAGCCAAAATAAGCTGGAATAACTGGAGGTGAAAAACTGCTAGTAGGGAAACCCTGCAAGCAACAGAATCTCACTTCTCCTTTCAACTTTTCAGGCAGAGACTGAATTATCTGAGATATGGAGCACTTTTTTTTAGTTTGTAGGTTAGAATCTATGTAAAAATGCATGACCCGCAGAGAGCAGTATTTTTAGAGTTTAACTAATGAGGCCCTTATCAGTTCCGTCTTGGTGGCCTGAGTGATAGATAGCATACACTGTATTTACCAGGGCTTAAGGCATCTTCTCAGTGCAGGCCGTGCAAACGTGCGAATCACGCAAGGAATCGATACACACTGACAGACTACGGGAGAATCATAACACGTGGTTCATTTTAGGTCTTCCTGGTCACTGGTTATTTGAGATACTGACTGGGTTGGTTGGTTGGTTGGTTGGTTGGTTGGTTGTTTAGCTGTTTGTTTTTTGTGCGAAATCAATAAGACAGCATTTGTTTGCACAGAACATGGCAAGAAATTCAATTAATGCCAATGCTAATCAAATGTCCCTGGGGGTTTCATACATGTTTTCACATTAGTTAAAGCTGTTATAGATGTTTTCTTAATCCTCTGACACTTTTCTCCTCATTCTTGCTTAAAACATTCAGCACTAAAACGGATTCCCCGTATAATTAGCAGGTGTACCAGGTGGTTTGTTAGAATGCTGATCACGAATAAGCAATATGCATCTTCCCAGTCAGTCGATATGGCAGACGAACACAACAATTCTCTCACTCTGAGATTAGTCTGGGCCCATAAGCTCAGAATTCATTCGAGATATCTAAAGTAAGGCCCTGGGTTGAAACCAATGTCGGTCACAGTGTATACATAGTGTCAGATTATTTTCATTCCCCACTACATCACAGGCCTCGAGAACACAATCCCAAACCAGAAAAAAAAAGTTGCCCATCCAAAAGGGCTTGGCCTAAAAAATATAATCACAGATGAACACAGGCAGCCTAGTTTTAGAACCGCTGAAAAAGTCTCGAGGACATGGTTTGATGGAAATGGAATTGATGGGCTCTGGAACATTTCTAAATGAAGGCTGGTTACACAGAGAGCGGCACTCTGGTTTCCATTCTTTGGTAATTGCTGTCTAAGACAGCAGATATAAAGGGAATTAACATCGATGAGCGCTGAGATTGTTCTTTATGTTGTTTCCGGTTCATAGAACTCAAGCAACTAGGAGAAACTCCTTGGGTTCGTTATTTTTTTTGTTTTTAAATATTGCTTCCCTATAAAGGTGGGTTATTTGGCTGAGTATCATTTTGTTTTCAAATATTTCTGAAATTATAACTGCACTGATGCAAGTCCATGAGAATAGGTTTCAAGGCTAAATCAATATCTCACCACATCTCATTATAAAGTACATCTGGTGTCGATATTCTGATACATTGTGGAATAATTTATTAATGTTTCATGTTCTGTCACAAAACCAAAAGCGCTCATCATGCATCATTACCAGAGCATGTGACCATGAACAATGAAAAGTTTGCTGTGATTCTCCAAACAGTTATGAAAGCAACAGAGAAGCGCAAGCATCCAAACACCACAGTAATGCAGTGTGTTTCTAAAGAGACATGAGATGCTAATTGCTCTATTTGAGGTGTGAATGGATTGCAGAATCCTTGAGTGTGAATAAGAAAACTGTCTTACTAAAGCAGGAAAATACCATAAGCACAGGCATGTACCAGCATTCACTCGTTCAGTGTCTATCCGTTTTACTCCTGAAATAACATCCTAGCATTTTAGCAACGATTTAAGAGGTTTCAACGATTTAAGATGTTTCAAAGCCTCGGCTGAGAATGGGGAGGATGGAGGGAGTGAGTAAAGGTATATATATAGAGAGAGAAAGACAGAGAGAGAGAGTGATATGGTCTAGTCACTTTTCAGAAATGTCTGAGCATGACACCATCTCACACTGGACCAGTGGGATGTCATTAGCTATATTTATCTCGACTCTAGGAACCTAGATAAATCTGGATAATCCACTGAAGACATGGAATAAAACAAGACAGGGGAGTTACACTGTAACTGTGGTATCAGACCTAACAATGCGTGTACAGAAACCATGGAACAGACTACAATCGTTATGGACTATTAACGTCAAGTTACATTTTCCACAGGTTTCAAGTTGTATGACAAAAAGACAGCTGTCAATAACTTGAAGGAAAGGTTGTTCATGTTTCATGAAAATGCTGTTCAATTCAATTTAGCGTATTTTTACGGTTCTTTTCCGCTCACTGATATGTATTTGTTGAATGTAAACAGAAAACGTGATAAACTCGTAAATATTGCCATATAGACTCAGGTGGTTGGAAACATCATACGTATTAATGTGGCCAAAGTGGATAGTTTTGGAGGACTTCACAATTAAGCAAGAGCGAGGAAGCTTATTTGTGTTCTGAACTTCAAGTGTAAGCGCGCGTGTGTGTGTGTGTGTATGTGTGTGTGTGTGTGTGTGGAGGGTGGGGGGTGAACGTGAACGGGGGTGAATGAAAGAGTCGCACTTTCAGTACCACATCCACTGCTTGAAAACATGCATGCGCAAGATCTCGAGACACGATCGACTGATGACAACAAATTACAAACGTGAATGGAAATAAACACAACGTATCATCCTTAAAATAAACAGCCACTGCGTTTTGTTTCAGCAACACTAAGTGGTCTGTTAATGCAGCGGGTTAGTGTAATTAGGACCATGAGAAATGTATAGTTACCATGTACGGTACAATGCAGATATCGTATTCCTGTGTGTTTTAATAGAATCACACAAAGAATCACACAAAAACACGCTAGGCTAGATCAACGCCGTGAACGCTCACCTGAAATAAGCACAGTACGAATAAACGCTGCTTACCTGGAATAAGCGCAGTATGTTCGCCACCATAATGGACACTGAACTCGCCGAGGCTCCTATGACCCCTACAACTTTTTCTGGCTTCACGAACACCGGGGGCTCACCGTTGGTACACCGTACATCCGACGTGTCTTTCTGTATAAGTGCCTGCACGAAAGTGAGAGACTGCTCCAACGCGTATGTGTCCCGTGAGCACGTGTCTAATACCCGCGCGCCTAAGGTGATGTTGGGCAAAAGCTCGTCGTCACTGTTGATCTGGTCCAAAGCGTATAACATAGCCTCCAGCCTGTGGATTCCGTTCTCTCGTTTGATATCTCCGCACGGCTCCCCGGATACGCCACGGGCATGAACGGGGAAAAGGCCACCCAGGGTCAAGTCCCCTTCAATTCTTATCGAATGGGGCGTGTAAATCTCCTGCGATAGCGTCAGATCCACGAGTGTTTTCATTATCCAAAACACTTTCCACGGAAAGTATGGTTTTAGTTCTTTGACGAGACTGTGCCTAGCCATGGTCTCCCCGTCACCGTCGTTGACTTCGAATTGGAAAACGGTCTAAGGCACTTCTCAGATGACTTTCGTGTAAACAAAGTTGCTATTCATCGGAGTAAAGCCTGCTGCCATTTTGGGGTATGGGATTATTTCAGTATATCGGAGCGTACTCCCCAAACGCCGCGCAAATTGAAGGATGCGTTACTCATTCGGAATCGCGCGCACGAACACCCAGCGTCACACTGCGCTGCGTCGCTTGTTGCTCAGATAACCATTCCTCACCCCGTGCTCCTTTTAAATACAAAAGCGAAATAACCCACAGTACCTTTAGACGACGTTTAGTCCATGAATCAGGAACATTCATTCGAAAAACGGTAAAAAGTGCATCGATATTCCACTGGAGAGAGTGCAAATCTCTCCGCTCCAAGCTACACTGATGTCATGGTGTCACAGTAGAAACAAAAATTGGTTAGAGTTAGGATGTAACTACGCAATCGATGAAATAGGAAAACGCAACTTTATCATGCGCAACAAACTGAAAACACCGTACAATGTGAGCTATGAGCAGCGTAACTCTGGTATGAACCAACGGGGCTCAGAAACATTCTTGGATTTGCGCGAAAGAACTTCGTTGCGGCAAGTGCTGTACCCCGCAGAAGAGAAAGGTATTAGTCTCGCAGAATCCCCAGAAGAACGAACGGAACCGAAGACAATACAAGTGTCCTCCCCCCGTAGCTTGAATTGTAGGAATGACGCCTCCTCTCACTCCACCCAGAATCAAATATGCATTAGTCAAATGACTCGATGCTCATCTTGGTCCCGCGCCGACAAGGAAACCTAACGATATCGCGTTCGATACATCAGCATTTGACCACATTTATACACGGTGGTGCATAATATTGAAAGAGATGTCTGAAAAGAAAACTCCCGCTTTAAGTTGCGTGTTTCTCTCTCTCTCGCTCGCTCCCTCTCTATCTCTCTCTATCTATCTATCTCTCGCTCTCTCCTGTTATCTATTTATCTCTCTCTCTCTCTCTCTCTCTCTCTCTCTCTCTCTCTCTCTCTCTCTCTCTCTCTCTCAACGATTAACAGCTCGTTGAGTTAGTCAACAATATCTAACCCAAAGAACTCGATATCTCTCCGAAATAAAGGAAAAGTAGATATTCTCCTGCTGTCTTGGCTTTATGATTTCAGTGCCTGCATGAACCGGGGAGCGTAGGAGGCACGCTCTCTGCCTAAACCTCAGCAGCAGCTCAAGGCTCGAGCACAATGTAAAGGCATCCTTTCCAATTCACATATCTGAATTTCACTTGCCTACAAACCACTGGTGCCTGCGCTTGGCATCTATACAAAACACAAAAAAGAGGCAATATAATAATATAATGTGCATTAAGATGCGTCTTTATCAATAGCGACAGCAGCTATGTCAAAAAGAAATTATATAGGAAGTTAATCGTCCACTGAATCCATGATTTTTCCTGACTGATTACTTCAGGTAAAAGACATTTTATGAGGAGAAAAAATGGTGTTGTTGAATCAAACTGAAGCATAGATGTGGATCAGTAATAATACAAAAAGAATTATAGATTATCCTCATTTATTCATAAACCGATTAATACAAGTCAACAACGCGGAGATTACATTGAGGAAAATACAATTCTTTTGAGCTATTCAAAGACACACTAACGTAGTAATATATTGAAATCTACCGTGGACGCGAGGGTTAGCTGCAGTCTGGCAGCTCAACAGGTTGGCAAGGCAACAAAAATCTAGTTACAAAAACCATCATGTACACATAATGTGGCAGTAATAACAAGTAGCCTATTACACAACTTAGTTTACATAACGTTTCGGTATTTGACAGGCACTTATCTAGAGCAAATGACATATTTGTCCGAATGTCAGTATGTGCACTACCTGGAAATCAAACCCATGACCTGGGAGATTAAAATCACCTCTTAGATGAATGATAAGGTAAAGAATATATTTAAAATGAGCAAGGATGACATAATTCTGTAACACCGTCCACACAAGTGTAACACAGTCCATAGAAGTGGCTCAATGTTTATATATCCAATACTTAGCCTTAGAAGTTGCTGGAAGTTTGAGGCCACTTTTCTTGTATGGTGACTTAATTTTTAAAAATATTATAATATCATAAATATTTATGTTCTTTCCCCTATCAAGGCACATTCTTAACCAAGGTATGGCAGTAAATCTCAAAATTATATAGAAGTAATTTATCCTAACTACACATTTCAAGGTAGGTGTCAAAGCTTTTGACAGTCTTGTCTCCCTTTTATGAGCTAAAACATGATAGTGTGACTCCTGGAAGTTTTTTGTCTGCACCTTGTTTTCCCTCACAGCAAATGGATAATTCAGTGCCAAGAGTACATTGTTATGAATCACAGTGCTGTCCAAGAGAGTTACAGGAAAGGAACGTCTGCAGAAGCAAGGACAAGAAGACCAATGTGTCCTTTGTGTAACTATAGTTGTGCTGCATGTGTTATATTTACTCTGATGCCAGTCAGCTAGTCTGGATTCGCTAATTCTGACTGCTTTTTAATGAGCTTATCAGCTCTGTCGTCTAAATGAGGAGCCGATTTGAAGCAAATCAAAGTAGCAAATCAAGAACGCTTAAGCAAGTAATAAAGTTTTAACAAACTAAGAACATACGCTCAATCCATGTGATGTTAGTGACGACTACAACACGCTGTACTCTTGCGTCGAAATGCAGTTACGCAGTTACAAATGTAGCTCACAACCCAGGACAGCAGAACACAGTGCAGGACAGTATAGGATAGAACACACATCTTATTCACGACCTTTAATATAAAGCAAAGTGAGGTAATCAATCTTCCAAGTAAGTGTAGAACCTTTTATCACTTAAACTCATTTTTTAACCAGCAAGACCCTTGACAGATACTAATAGGAGTCCAATTTATACCCCACTGATAAAGGTGGAGCTCTTACTCTTTTCTATCCTTTGCCCCAAATTTGAAAAACAAGGACATACTTCACCACAAGTCCCAAAGTCACCTCTTTTTCTTGCTGTCCCTCTTTAGAAAGTCAATGGTAAGCAGAGTGGTAAGAGATCACTGCTCCCGATTGATTTTGCATCGCCATCAACCACCAACATGGGGACCCATGAAAGTTTCTAGAAGGTGAGTGATGTTCATATTCCAGAACCTGCTTTCTTAAAGCACAATGAAGTCAGACTGTTCAAGATGGTGGCCACAACCTGAAAATCATTTATTCAAAGCAGCGATACATATATTCTATATGGTGCACTTCTGGTAGTGGGTGGTATAGTGAACAGACAGAGCAGGAGCAACACCTGGCTTGAAACTTGGGTCTTCCAGATGGCAAATATGTGCTCTGATGACCAGACCAAAGAGCTCCTGGGTTTGGCAGTCAGAGCACACACTTACCCTACTGAGTGACACTCTCCAATTTCCATTTCATTTCCAGGTAGTGATTATAATCTAAGATCCTGAAGTGAACTTATCATGGGCTGTAGATGTTTGAGTAATAATTATCATCATTGTTAATGTTATTATTCTATGAGTTCCCTTTATTCCTTCTTATTGGGTTAGTCCTAGGTGACTGGTCAGAACCTCAGCTCCAGCATAGTTTGGCTCCAATCTTCATCCAGCACACGTCAGCCAGTGCTTTCTCAAAATTCTGATTGGCTGAAACGGGTGCTTGGTTCGGGTAGGTAAGTGAATTTATCAGGGAAAGGAATGGCCATTGCTGTCCTAGATCAAACCAAAAGGATGAATTTGCAAGGCTGTCATAAACCAAGATACAGTGTAAAAACACATATTCAACATAATGCCACCATGACATATGAAGGCCTAGAATTTTAAGTGCATATAGAATGACAGTCTAGTCATGTTAGAATGTTTTAAATCCTTAATGTCACTCTAAACTTGTTCTACACTTGTGGATAAATCCAAGCAAGGCTCCCATCCACTCAAAGTACACTTAGACTTTCTTCTACACCCCCCTCTTCCCCCCCCACCCCCAGGACATCTCAAATACACTGTCTGGGAATAAGTTTCCTTGTAGCAACCACAGATGATCTGTCTTCACTTCTGATACGCATATAGGAAATTGCTCTAGCTTCAACCTTTGTGTGTTATTGATTACAACAGAGAATATTATCCTCATTGATCTTTCATCTCAGCATAACCCAGTACATTAATTATTATGGGTTGTTATAGCTACAAGCAAGGTTTGGCCTCCATTTGCTGATGAATCATAATTGCTTATTATGCCACTTATGGAGTCACAAATGTTAGATTTGCATAAAGTGCTGTTGTTGTCAATGTCTTAACGAGGAAAGACAATGTCTTAACGATGCCATTGTTAATTCAATGCTCATGTAGCTAGATGGTTACACAGGTGAGTTTAACAACAAGTCCTGTGATGCCAATTCCCAGTATTCTACTACTGCCATATTTCCTAAAAAAAAACTACAGCCTTTATAAGTGGCAACAGGTGCCAGCAAACTCTTAGTCATGTATTTCCCTTTTTCTTTATTGTATATTAATAGAAACTAGTGTATAAATTAATATTTCAGAACCATGTCACTGAAACAAAGTAACACACGGACAATTCGGTGAATTATTTAATGCTCTGTTTCAAAAGCTCTTGAGCCTGTAATGGTTAAACAGATCTCATGGAAGGGCATTTTAGGCTGAACACTGAACACGATATCACAAAAACTAATGGTTTCAAAAGAATGAGGGATTTATGAGGGACACAACTATGGTCCTTTTGCTGAAGATGTTATGTGTCCCTGCTGAAGACAGTGAAGGAACCAGACATAGTAAATGTAAAACAGGAGCTCTGAGACATATAGCAGCCTATATAAAATCATATCAATCAATTTTGCTCCATGTATTTAGTCATTTTTACATCTCCTTTATTCTCAGCACTCTACAATTGCTACCACATGCTGTAGTTGAAGACGTATAATAGAACAACTTTCAGACACCTTATAAATATCATAAATGTCTATGAACATAATACCCACCCATTTGGAAAAAAACTCAAGTCATATATAAGCTTTATAGTGCTTGTTTCAACCAGTGAAGAGTCACATTCATTTTTAGGCTTGTGCAGAATGGCATAAGCCTCTAGACAAATAACTGACAAAGTCCGTAAAGTATTAGTGACTGAGCTTGTCAGTTATCTTTAGACGTCATCTCTTAATTACTGTTCATACAGGATCCTATCTAACCTCCATTGTTAGTGCAGTGTTTTCGACAGCTATACTTACGCACATTCTTTTATCTGCGGCTTCTCAAAGAATTACGCTATTTAAACATTCTTGACGAACCACTTCTTTTTCCGTTCTGCAGCCACAATTACGGCGTAAGTAAAAAAAACACAACAGCTGCCAATTATTGTCTGTCCCTGTTATTTATTTATTTATTTATAGGATACATAATTATAGTGCGATTACTGAACCTCGTTTTCCTGAATGATAAATCCTTTTAATCTCCCCGGAACTCCTCCTCAGGGACCAGGGGTGGTGTTTATGTGGGCGGTTTCGGCGAGATAGCGTTATCAATTGGATTAAACGAAGAGCCTCAGATTTCGCGTCTCTCGTGGGGCACAGCCCCTGTAGTTAGATGGTGACGTGGAGTAGGACGCGATCGCTGCCGTTATTTTATCCTTCTCTCGTTTCCAGCGCGCTCACCGCGCGTGCACCGCTTTAGCACAGTTAAGCGCGCGGGTCTAAGTCAGGCGCGTATCCTCCGCTCGTGTGGCCAGCAGAAGCACCTCGCAATTTCATTTGATCTAAATCAATGTACTCACTGGAGAGCCCGATATGGTCTATCCTGGACTGAGCTGGCGATATCGCAGGATGACGATTATTATTATTATTATTATTATTTAAACATCAATATTCCAAAACAGTCAATATTCCAAAACGGGGCTTCACGTTAGTTCACGTTAACGCATCCTGGACGAAGCGGCTTTGTCAGATCGTTGTTTAAACTCTGTTTATTTGCATTTGTAAAATGGAGGGGGGTGAATAAGACGAATATTTGCCTGAATATTTTCCTAATCCAAAACAGTTACACGCTTTTAAGATTCTGCTCTTTGCCACCAGCTGTTCTGCAAGCTGTTTCATTTTTCTAGAAAAAGCGTCCTTGCGTTTATTTATCTGCAAACAAAATTGCGTTAACGTGGTTAGCTCACCCTTCAGTAATACTGAATAAGCCAATTTCGTTGGCGACCCGAGTCTGCGGTTTTGAAGCTGGTTGGTCGCCACCAACTGGATCAGCCTACTGGATTCTATTGTCGCGCATAAACCTCGAGCACAGATTTGATCATGTAAGATTTATTTGTTAATTTATACAGTGCTCTGTCACAAAACAACCTGGAATTTGTATAAATCCATGCTGAATGTACTACACTACTGGGCTTGATGATTCAACGATCCCCATAGAACACAAACATACATGCATGGATGAACCATAGATGTGCCATTAAGCTTTGCAGAATACATCATTCAGGCTCATGTAGACCAACCAGTTATCCCAGTAATGCAGTTCTGCCATCATATTGTAGTTGGCACTTACAATCACCAAATGCCTCACTTCAGTAAAAAATGAGGACTTTTTTCATGGTATACAAGCCCTTGATATTTAGATAACCTTGCAGATTGTACTATTTCAATACTTCTGCCAATAAGTGCGTAGTAGTTCAGGGAACTTACAGCGAGCAGTTCTTCAGAAGGCCTCTACAGTAGCTTGTTGAGCGTGATTTAGCACAGTAGTGCAGGACCGTCCTCTCTGGAACACTTGCATTCATTATTGGGTACAGTGCAGCTCTGTAGACCCTTTACCAATTGTACTTTTGTAAAATGAGGCCATTCGTTTCAACACAGCGCATCCTAAATCGCTGCAGTGGGACTGCAAACATGTCGGGATCTCAGCGTTTTGGTCGGCAGCGTGAAAAATCACGTCGAAGGAATAAGTCTGTAATGTTCTTCGGAGTAGCACATTGGTAACAACTCACAAAATCTACTGTTCAGCACCTTTTAAATAAAGAGCTTCATCTCACCTACTTTGCATTCACATATACACTAATAAAGAAATGTGCACACACACACAAACACACACACACACACACACACACACACACACACACACACACTCACGCACAGCCATTACCCACACAGATCACTGTTAGGGCCAGGGACCCTGTTGACCATTTTTCACCCAGAGAGAAACACTTTTAATGCAGCCTTCACGGGTTTCAATAAGTGGCTGACTTCCATCCGCACGTAAAGAATGGCTACCACTCCCCTTAGATCATCCCGTCCATGCTGTCCACACACACACACACAAATACACACAAATACACACACATACACACACAAATACACACACACACACACAAATACACACACACACACACACATACACACACAAACACACACACAAACACACACACACACCATCCATCAAGCGGTAAATTTGTTTCCATCGCTTGCAGGAGCCGTCTTCCCCTACAATAGGAGCAGCGACCCTAATTATGATTTTATGTGCCAAAAGGTCACAAGCCCCACCCCCAGGGCAGTGGGATCTGTGCTACTGGTTCCTTACCATAGAATTCCAGAGAATTCCCTGCACAGTTTGCTAAGCCATGCGCTAAATACAATATTTACCTGGCAGTTATTGCTTTTTTCATGGAGAACTTCATCTAAACATATTTATATTGGGCAAAAAAGAAGGGCAAAGGGGAGCACTGAGCATTTGTAATTTATATGTATAAAATCACAAGTATAGTGTGGAGAATGAAAGGTCAGTAGGCTTAGTGCTTCTGGGACAAGGGGAAGTCCGCAATCTGATACACAGGCATTGCAGAGTGTACTGCAATACCAGCTGTTATGATAGAAAGGATACCCCGGAGCATGAATTAGCTGCTGTGCCAGAGAGCAGGAGAGCAAGAGAGGCCTGCTGATTGTAGGAGCCCTGGAGAGCCAACCATAGCACAATACTGCCCCCTACAGTGGAGCACGCCTGCTGGTGGTCTTGGGGCCACGTATGAACATGGGTTACCTGAGGAATTCCAACTGTGCAATATAACATTCTCCACATCAAGTCTGCACGAGCCAGGGAGAGGTCTCGGGAAAAACGGGGAGAAGCCAGGGAGAGGTCTAAACTGTTTCGCCGCTTTCTTAAGCATGCAGGTGCTGTCTGCGGTGCAAAGGTTTGTGGGTGATGCATTAGGAAGGTCAGAAGGGCAGAACCTCCAGTGGATCATCTCTTCTTCACGTAAAGTCCATATAGATGATTCCAGAGCTTTTAAAGCCTGAAACACACACACACACACACACACACACACACACACACACACACACAGATGCATACACACATGCACACTCACACACATACAGAGGACAGATGCCTTGCCCTTAGTACAGTGATATATGAGTTAATTAATTAGTGCCTCGAGTTAAATGAATTGATTGTTTGCTCTAGTCACTAAATGTATTGAATAATAAATACCAGACAAAACATGGAGCTCCTGTTGTTTACCTCAAATCCTGGACCACCTCACCCTAGTCCTGGATAACTTTCCCCCAGTCCTGGATAACCTGAAAGAGCACCCTGTGCATGCTTTACTTTCTTGTATTGCATGTCTCTGCTGTCTTAACATATAAGGTAATTAAAAGGCTTTAAATAACTCTGTTATCTGTTATGTAGACTTTGTTAATAAGACTCAGATCATAACACCAGTGCTTTCCTCTTACAAACAGCAGAAACTGTGCTGTTATGAAATTCACTCTTTGAATTTTGCAGGGAAGGAATGCAAGACCAAAGACTAACAGTAATAGAGATGATGACATGGTATCCAAAGAAAGGTTTTAAAAAAATGTTTTACTTTATTTGTTTAATACTTTCTACTGTTATTCATATACATCTGTAGGCCACATCTTTGTAGCTTTTTGCAGTCAAATGTGTGCTGACAGGAAATCATAGCCTCTCACGTTGCACTTTAATTACGTTTCTATTAAAGGTGTTTCTTATTTGGGTTGAACTGCAGTTCCTCTCTCTGACTTGCAACAAAAGAATAATCAGAACTCGGCAAATTGAACCAGCTGACAAAGGAGTATGTGGAACTGTATCCTGTTGTACCACTTCGAAACGCCACAGAAGAACTATTCCACCTTGTCCAATCACATCACTGAAGAACTATTCCACCTCGTCCAATCACATCACTGACAAAGCTGTGAAAGAATGTCCTGAATGCAGGCGTCAACAAGATTGCGTTTGGGGAAACACACAGACACAAAACACCCCCAAAAACACACACACATAAACCACCCACAAACACACACACACATGCACACAAAACACCCCCAAAAAACATTCAAAAACAGTTAGTTAAGCTGCATCCAAGGGATGTAATTAAAGACCAAGGTGAGAGGCGTTTGACTTTTATCTATTTAAAGTCAGATATTTACAGGCATTGTTTTTCATTTTCTTTTTTACCCCCCAGTGCAGAATAACATCTTGAACCTCAAACAGCGCCTATTTAGATCAGGCAATATTACAGTAAACATGATACAATATAATAGCAAACATGATGGTAGTCATGATGGGTGCTATAGATGATTTGGATTATTACTGTTTTGGTTTATTTGACGTGTTTTAATGTGTTTATATACTACGTGCTGTTCTACAATTTGCCTCTTGGAGGAAATTAAACTTTCCAAAGCTACTCTCTTTTTGTAATTATTATAATTAATAAAAGCCAACGCTCAGGAAAAATTGTTTATGCACATATACTATTGCACTTCTGACAGGAACACCTGCAGATCCCAAGAAGTACATCCTAACGTGTATCTTCAATAATAAAGCTCCCACATACATAGTTTCCCTTTAGTAATACCTGTAAATTATCTAACTTTCTACAGTTTGCATTGCATTCGTTGGTGTTATGGTTGCTGTGGTCTTGGAGAGAGCAGCTGGCAGGTTTTAACCCAGAATCCCACTTCCATACATCTCCACTTACTTCCTGTTCCTCTGAAGAACAAATGGCTGCCGTTTCCAGATTCATTCATTCAACATTCCTTTGAAATATGTCTGAGGTCTGTTTACAGGACAGTACAACACATATGCAGTGGCTACTTGATTCTCTTTGCATTTGCTAAAATCACGAATATAAAACTGGTAATGAAAACCTGAGGAGCCTGAAGAATTTAACAATGAACTCAGCAGCTTAGGGAATTTATACAAATATTAGAAACGTGCACAATTGTCTGTGCCTAAAGCACACAAAACATTTTATGTAGATCCAATCAGCTGACACATAAACAGTGTCTGACTCAAGCTACTGAGCTCATCTTGTATAAACTCATCACATGGCCCGTCACCTTTACTGTTCAGTCTGCCATTCCTTTCTCGGCTGACTGTGTGACTAGTAAAAACTACAAATACATTTCACAGTCGATTTCCTTCCTTTTTACAGAAGGAGAAACAACCTAAGAATTGAGTTTCTGATCTAGCAATCTCTACACTGCAGTGAACTGGGGGCACTGGATCTCCCCTTCATGGTAACACACTGTATTCAGTCACCAGGACGTGGTGATTGGTCAATTAAAAAAAAAAAAAAGTGCTCAAAGCTTTGCTGAACATAGCCTGGAGGAGGTGGCTGTTGTGAACAACCTACATCAGGATTCCACATTAAGTTCTTTAACTCTATTGATTAAGATACAAAGCTGTTCTATATATCTCTGCCTATCTCTCTCAACATTATATCAAAGTGAAGAAGTAAAATGAATTCTAAAGTTTAAAAAAAGGAAAGAAAATACAAAGCCAGACAATGGTTGAAAAAGTAGAGGAACAACAAAAACTTTCTCCTCAGTCATTGCTGCTAGTGGTGCTGAAAGGAACACTGATTTAAAAAAAAACTTCTGGTTTGCTGATGGACTCACATGCCCTCAACCATATCCATGGACTCAAATGTCCTCAACCATTAGACCTGTGAGCACCACACCACATGCTTTAGGGAGAAATTAAAAACTTCACCTGGTCCCTGGGCAGTGAGTAAAGAAGCTAAAACAAAGTTGTGCAAAGTACATGCTCTGGACTAATCACCATAAAGTACATGCTCTGGACTAATCACCATAAAGCGTGTATTTATCATTGCTGTGCTCGAATAGAATAAGGCTGTGGGAGCATTTGAGTGCACGGTGCAGGCCTCTATTTGAGTGCACGGTGCAGGCCTCTATTTGAGTGCACGGCGCAGGCCTCCATTTGAGATTTGAGTGCATGGCGCAGGCATCCATTTGAGTGCACGGCGCAGGCCTCCATTTGAGTGCATGGTGCAGGCCTCCATTCCAGAACAATGGAGGTAATTATGCTGCCAGGAGAGCAGGATTTATCTCACAGCTTTAGTTTAACAGATGCTGTGGCATTTGATCCTCAGGGCGCAAAGGTGGAGGGTTTTAATTACAAAAGCAACTCCACTCTTTCCGAACCACCCAACTACCTCTCAGGAGTAAAAGTGAACTTGAATGACTCTTTAGACTGGGTCATGTTTGCACTCCTTTATTAAAGAAGAGAAAAAGAAAATAAATAAAGTCACAGTAAAGTCACCTAAATCTTGAAACATTTATCCTGCACCCACATTCACCGACCGCTTCATTAGGTACATGTGGACTGTAGTGGTATTTTGGAATTTTTTTTAGTAGGTCATGGCTGATTAGTTGTTATATGCAGTTTGCCATCCACCCTCTGTTCTGTTGCGAATACAGGACCAGGTCTGATTGGGTATTGAAACACAGCAGTGACACTAACATGATAGTGCGGGTGGTGCTAATACAGTTGCAGCAGACACCCACATGGGTTTGTAAACATCTGAGCAGTGAGTGCTCTCCCAAAAAATATATATGCATATATATGTATATATGCATGCTAAAGTTTCCCAGGAAACCACTTGCATGATGGTGTATGTGCTGACCAAAGCCAAAGTGTTTGGGGAAGTAGAAAAAGAGAGGTTGAATTGTTTACTCCTCTCTCCTGCATGAAAATCTGTGAAGTCACTGAACCTCCGCTGGAATATTCTGGAATGTTTATATGGCACTAACAGAGGGGCTGTAATCTGAAGCTACACACCTACAAGGTGTTTTTAATAAGTGTTTCTTATAAAGTGGGCTGTGAATGTCATGTAAAAGTGTTGTTAAGGATCTTGCATTTACCAGTTATGGTATTTAGACTTGTTCAGAAAACATAATTATTGTTGACTCGACATTCACGATCCACTGGTGGGATTTCACATTATGGCCATACAACCTCTGCTTCTCCACATTCAGCCATGCTAGTTTTCTGTGTACAGACCACATAGCTGTAACACCTCGTACATTTGTCAGTAGTGATCTCATGATAGCCTGATAACCTTGTGTCTGATAGTCTGATGTAACAGGGAAATCTAACCAACCGTGCAGACATTACCTCAAAATGCCTAAAAAGTGTCCTAAAAGCACAAAAGCCTAATAAACCAAAACCCCCAAACAGAAACCAAAACAAAAAAAAACAATAGAAAAGATGAAAGCCTCACCGGAAGGCTCGTTGTTCTGGGAGGGCTTGCAGCTAAATGGAGTTCTCGCACTGTCTGATTCACATGCTGTCTGATTCCATAGGAATGTGTCTGATCAGCCTTTGTTCATCCCGTTGTTTTTAAACCATGCCACGCATCTTACATTCAGCCAGGTCTTACTTCAAAGGACCCCACAAATGGTTTGACCTCCACCAGTCGTATCTGGCCCCAGGATCATAATTTGCAGACTATTTTATAGCAGGAATATTTGCGCGTGATTCACTTCTTATCTGTGAGTCTCACATGATGGTCGGACCCGCCAAGACACAATTTTGCTCTGGTGATTAGATTTTTTTTTTCTTCTTGTAAAAAGACCTGTGGAATTTGGGCCAAACTTTGTTTACACAGAGCAGATGCACATATATACGTGCAACTTTACACACATTTTTTCGTAAAATGGCTGTTTTTCAAGACAGTCTATATCGACTGTGGATCTTTGCAGGGTTTCTATGGTTGTGATTGAGCACTGCATTATAACAAATATGTAATGGATTCAGCAGTTTGGGAACAATGAAAAAATGGTAATGTCCATCATATGTAAACATCAGAATGGACCAGAAGGACTTTTGCTCACTGGCTTTTATGCAGTTCTTTCACAAGTATGGATTTGTCTGGTATGTTTTGCTATTTTCTAGGCAGTTGATATAATTTTGTTTGTATTCAAAGCTTGGCTTTAGTATTAGACTTAGAATGAAAAGTGAGCAAATAGGCTGTAAACTCTAACATGAAAACTCTCTTCACTCCTTTGTAATAGACAGGCAACTGTAGAAAGAACTGAAGTGTTGCTAAGTTACCATGAAAGTCATTACAGGATGGTATTCATTTAACACACTAAATCAGGTGTTATAAAAAGCAGGTTTAGTGCCGTTCGATATTGCTTTGTTTTCTGATCGGCTTGGCACCAATTTGCCTGCATTCCCTCGTGAATCCGATGAACCACACAGATGGTGATCACCCTGCTCGGCCGTTCTTAACAGGGAAGCACGAGTCCAGCCAGCGTAGAAGCTCTTCTGAGGTACTCGGCTCCACATCTCGTCTCACATAACGAAGCCTCTGCCCTTGTGGCCATCAGAAGTCATCAATGGAATAACCCTCACATCAGGCCAAAGGGCAGAACAGATCATCGTTTTCATCTGAGCAAATGTAAATGGGGAAAGAAATAACTCGTGTTGTATGGTTGCTTAGAGCAACGCACAGAACAAAAAGAACAGCGGCACGTCTGTGGCCTTAGAGCCTATTGAATTGTCACTGTGTTCTATTGGAATGGCTGGAGTCTGATTTAATACTGAAGAAACTTCTGGAAGCCTCCAATGGAGTAAGCTGGCTATGGACCCAAGAGATACCAAAGTACCAAACTATCACAATGGCTGTCGCAATGGTTGGTGCTCTAAGGAGCATTGATTTATCTGAGAGAGTATGCATTATTTGAAGCTTCTAGCTCGTGTTTATCTGTGCTAAAGTGACAACAATCAGTCAGCACTAACGCGTATAGATCGGTCTTAATAGGCTGATGTGAAGGATTCTCACATCGCTGAACATATCGATAGGTCAGATGTATTTCCCCCTAGGGCACATCCATTCAGAGCGCAAAACAAAGCCATGACCTACAGATGGGCTCCAGCTTTGGGCCATGCCATGTGTTGTCCAGGTGTGACATGTGCCATCCTTGGCGAGGATTCCCCAAGGACATGGCACACTCTCGCTTTCTCATGGTCCATTATGCAATGTACCAGCCGGTCATTGGCGAGGTCACATGGTGGAAGTGAATGTGATGTGTGTAATTTAGTTTGTGACCACATTATTATGTACGTCCCAGTGTGGAACTGCACGACTGCTTAATCTCGCTGTAATGCCAATAGAAAATTTACTATAATATCTGATTGACCACCAAAAATGGCTTGAATTTGAGCTTTATGGAGCATAGTTGGTGAAATTCAGATAAATAATCCAAGTTTGAAAATGTGCACAAGTTTGAAAATGTTTAATTAGGCATAAGTATGTTTCTTTTATCAGTTAACAAATGTTGGTTCACTGTCTTGGTTCATTTTGTTCATTCAGTATGGATAAGGCTCCTGAATCCTCCAGCAACTCAGATAAACAGGTATACAAGAAGAAGCCCTTCAGGCAGAAACACATTGATCTTCTAGTCAACAAGAAGGCAACAGCTATGGATTCACCTGGCTGTAGTGACACTCAAACTGTTAGCTCAGACTCTTCATCAAGCTTCCTATCTATCAGTGTCTATGGTTCACATGAGCAGCAGATGAGATGAACACTGAGGGAACTGGCTTGGCATCTTCTTGATCTTCAGTATTTTGGGATTGTGTAATCCAGGTGTTTCTCTTTCCTGATGAAAGACTGCAGAACAAGGTGTCAAACCACAGTGACTTATACAGTTGTAGTGCCCTCATAAAACCATGTGGCTCCAATTGCCTCTAATAGGTCATTATGGGTTGCATCCTAAACAAAATTATCATGTATTGCGAATTCTAAGAGGATGTCTATCCCATGGTGATCATTTAATAACCATTAACAATATATTTACAGGCCTTCCTTTCCATTACAGCTAACGCCAGTGGCTACTAAAAGCATGTGTCGGATGTGAACACACCCATCTCATCCCCAGATGGTTCTTCTCTGACTGACTTCAGATTTGACTTCCTCACCGCATAGTGAGTGAGTGTATTACAATACTAAAGCACGATCTGCCATAATAAGTAATATAAGTATTTACTTTTAATAAAAAAACTACATACTTAGAAAGCAGGTCATTAGTTAATGCATCTGTCAATACGTTGTACAAAGACTCCGATCTGAGGTGCGGAAAGATTTTACCAAGCAAACGCTCGAAAACTCTCAGTAGAAGTGAGAAGCCAGGGAGGTGTTTAGCAGCAGCCAAGAGTTTGGTAGCAAGCTGTCATAATGGGAACACAGCACTGAGAACACACACACACACTCAGCACTGAGAACACAGTGCTTTTCAAATGAGAAGCAGATGTACGCTTGAGTGCCAATAATAAAAGGTGGAACTCCAGAGCAATAAAACATTGGATTTCACAGTGTATGTCATATTAATGTCCTGAGATGGGACTGATTTCACGGTGTATGTCATAGTAATGTCCTGAGA
>JAOXYF010000019.1:9878935-9914772 GCA_028565775.1 Sternarchorhynchus goeldii
ATGGGACTGATTTCACAGTGTACGTCATATTAATGCCCTGAGATGGGACTGATTTCACAGTGTATGTCATATTAATGTCCTGAGATGGGACTGATTTCCTAAGGGGAACTTTCTAAGACTCAGTCCCGTGTTTGTTTGTATACCACATTTGGTTTTTTGCTGCTGTTGTTGTTTTTTTTTTTACTGTAAATGTATCTTGAGACCAAAGCATAATTAGGTAAATAAGGACATTTCAGTTATAGCCTCAAGACCTGCTACAGGTATCAGAAGCCCTGCACCACTGCAGTTTTGATCCTCATAGCCTACCGCTCAACGTTTCGTAAGAGAATATACACTGTATTTATTTACAGCAACAGTTAACGAGAGGTAAAGTTTATCGTAGACCTTCTATGGCACTTTCTCAGAGCCGCATGGTTGGATGTCGTGGGGTGATGGACCTCAACCGTGACGACGATGTCTAAAACCTCCACTGTGCATTGATACATTCACATCATCACAGCACCCACTACTGTGCTTCAACCATGTCAATGTCGCAGATGTTTTGAGATTGGACTACCACCAGAAAGTAAAAATATCTAGTTAGCATTGTTTCCTGTGGTCAGAAACTGACCAGTAATGAACCAGGGAAGGCTGTTCTAGCTGAGAGACTGGTTGTAGCAACAGATGGACTACAGCCAGCGATTGTAACTGCGGCAAGGTATTTCTAACAACTGGCTTCAAGGACACTGATGATATTACATGCATTCCTTTGCATCAGACAATACCTTTGTCAGCTAATGAGAATGAGAAATGTCCCCATTAAAATTTCACTCTGCTAGCAACCACAGAGGTGAGCGAGAGAGGCAGCCGCAGGCGGTTTTACAGCGTTTTCAAGGCCAGCTGGAGATATTAAAGTGTAATTCGGAGGGGACGTGCCGTACACAGTGTGGATGGGCAGGAACGTGATGATTGAGAGCCCCATGAACGAGGCCCTCGAAAGAGGCCCCTCCTGCAGCTCCCCTCGTTCGCAGGTGCATTGTTGCCTTCCTCCGGCCCCTTTATTCCGGCCGGGGAGATTGGGGAGCGAGAGCGCTGGCCGTCCATCCACTCGGGGCGACAACGAAGACGCAGTATTCTATTAGGAGCAGATCTGCAGCCGCAGGAGAGGCACCATCACTCACACTGCCGTGTTTATCTACAGCATATCCCAATAAGATGTCAGGGGGAAGGAAAAGGTGAACGTACGAGCACATGGACTGCTGCTGACGTGAATGATGAGACAAAGAAATGTAAAGACAACCAAGGATCATAACAAGGAAGACTCATTTATTAGGTTATTACACAACCTATCAGTCTGCTGTTTCATTCACCTTCCCCCCCCCCCATCATTTCAATACAGGAAACGATCCGTTTCTCTGTATATTCAGCAATTGCTTAAGTGTCCCGAGTGCAGATGATAAAGGCGCCGTGAATGTGAATATTGCTTTGCTGATTTGCGGTATGTACAGGCATGTTACGTTACTAACTCATCATTTTATTGGTATGAGAGACCTGTTGATTTCGTAAGTTAATGATTTTAAAGGGAAGGAGTTTCTAGAGGAAGCAGGGCAGGTCAGTGCCGATATGAGTCATCTCCCACGCACTGTCCATCTGAGGTGAGAGAGAACCCAGCACACTGAATACACTTATATGGACCAGTTCATGGACTTCATTCATGAACCAACTTGAACTGCAATCGCATTATTAACACCACCACCAAATCCTTTCTGCTTGCAAGCATGTAGTACTTAGGAAGTGAGCCAGATTTCATTGACACTGTCTTTGTAATTACTGGCAACATCAAATATTCGAGAGGGCTTGGTTTATTCTCCTTAACTTTAAACACAGAGGTATCATAACATGGTGCCTGGTTGATCCTAACCATATACTGCCAGGTGCATGAAATGATTTACCTGAGAATATAAGAGACAGGAGCTAAAGTGTGCTGGAGGTGAAGTGTTCAGAGAGCTTCCAATAAACAACAGGACAGAGTGAGGGAAATGCATTCTAACATTCACAGTGGACCCTGGTGATGTATGTGTTATGATATGTGTGTGTGTGTGTGTGTGTGTGTAGGGGGTGGTTCTCCACATTATTCAGCTTTGCATTGCATCCAACATGGCATTAACCAGCTTTAGATTGTTAGATAGATTTTTAGATTTGTAATATAGCAAATCACTGCTGATATTGAGATAATAAAAACAGTCAGACCAATAAAATAGACATAATGTTCTTTTTTGCAACCGGGGTAAAGGAAAATGGCAAATCATGCTGACTCTGCCAGAGGAGATCCGCAGACTTAATTAAAATAAAAACCCTGTTGTATCCATCCGTTGCATAAACCAGTGCTCCTTGCAGACTGCACGTGCCACCCTAGCTCTGAGATAAGAGGAACTGAGCCGGACATAGATGTGGAACAAGCGTGGGGAGGGCAGATGGTACCCGTCTCTAAAGCCCTCCACAACACAGCTTGGGTAACGTTCCCTGACGCTGCACCAAACAATGTGCCGTTCAGGAGGATTCGGGGGGTTGGATCAGCGTTTCGTAATGCACCTGCCCACGCGGGCCAGATACCAGATTTTTTCTTTTTGTTATGGGAATAAGAGATAAGACCACATGGTTGAAGTGTGCTGACTCTGGCCCCGCCCACCTGAGCCGGCACATGACTTTGCATTCTGTATTTAAAGGAACAATAAACTAGAGAGCTGAATGTAGGTTTTATGTTTATTCAGGATGTACTATTCAAAGGTTTGCATTCTTGCCTTCTAAGCTGATTTGTGTGTTTTGATAAGATCCATGATTTCTGTCTTGGCAAAAAAAAAGCACAATCTGTATGTGTGTATGGATTTTTTCAGGGTAAAAATCAAATCTGTGCTGATCAGTCCGATTTAGCCACATACGACTCAGATCATACAGTTCCCATAAAAATGCACAGACACAAATACCTCAACGACCATAAACAGAAAATCCTGTTCTAATGTCCTATAATGTTAAGCTGCTTCATTCCGTTTGCACACAAGTAGAATATCAGACCCACGCACCAGACTGTCTCACTGAAATCTAAAGTAAATGGTGTGAATTTGTATCCTGGCAACCTGGACTATGAGCAGAGCGCTTACAGTCTGGGGGTCTCTTCTCTATAGTAATGGAAACACCATTCCTCACTGAAATTTGTGACTGGAATATGAACATTGATTGACTAGATTGTCTAGAGATTTCTATTTTAGGAGATAAGGTATTTGTTGACTAAACAATCCAACGTTCTAAGCACTAGTGAAAAGGACACCTTATTAACCAGTGCAGTGAAGCTTCACTCCAGTCACACTAGAAATGAGACCAAAACAAGCACCGTGCACACACCTGGGTGCCGTCATGGAAGAACTGAAAAAACCTGGAGTTCGCATGTAATTGATCTCAAGGCTGCCTTCTCCTTGACAGCACGATGACTATTTGAAAAACAAAAATATGTATGAGACCATTTATCTCCACTTATATTCACAAACTGTGGGAAAAAAAAAACCCAGCTAAAAAAAACAACAGTTAATGATATTCTGAGTGGAAGCCAAGCAGGTGTGCAGTGGTGGGTCCATTTGAAAAGTTCAGCATGTTCTTTTACTTCCAGGGTAAACGGAAACACAGACGTTCTTCCTGATCTCTTGGAACTTAAAGCAGTTGAAGATTCTGGGACACAAACACAAAATGTCATTGGACAGTTCCTTTAATACATGTCTTGCTTCCAACCTGACAATTTTAACCCAGTCTTGCTGAGACTTGCACCCCATTAGATTTTGTAGCCGACTGAGAATGAATAATGATTTTTAAATCAAATGTACAATTTCTTGTCTTATGGCAATTGTACGAGAAGCAGGATTCTTGCTTTGCCCCTGTCAGACGCTGCTTCACTGAGATACACGCGTCTGAGGACTTTTATGATGAACATTGATTATTACATCAAACAGACTGAAATTGAATTTCCCAGCACTTTGTTTGAATTTTTATGACACAAGCATCTCAAAGCAAGATAATAAAAGTCAGTGGAAAGACGACGGTTTGGCTAGCCAACAGGCTGGCTAGCCCAAGGTGAGTAAACAGCAATTAAACGAGGATTGTCACCTCAGCAGAGAAGCTTTTATGTCTCTCTTCCACATCACTGCCCAGATTTGACCAAAACAGAATAATGGATTTGGGGAAAAGAGTCGAATTTGTAAGCACTTGTAAGAAGATGTTCTTGCCTTCAGTACCGGCAGAAAAACAGGTTATTTCCGTGCTTCTGACCCTTGCTATCTGCTTTATTCAAAATGACCATGGGATGTTTACTACCCAAGATCTTGTAACAAACAGTGAAACCTTCATGAATAGAAAAAAGGAGTTCACAATAACAACTGACCCACATTTTGAACCACACTGGTTCACAACCCACATCTTAAGGAAACAGTTCTGCAGTGCAGGATGAATCTCATTAGTGACCTGAAATCGCTTCCTTAAGCCGAACCTCTTCATTTCCTGCTAGTCAGGTAGCAATACATAAACACAGTGCTCGGCTGTGGAAGCCACCCTTTATGCTAACCGCTCTGATCTTTCAGTGCTATGGCTTAAGATGTGGGGCCTTGTTGTAACCTTTTTTGCCGTGGGTGTCAAGAGTGGACTGTGAGATTCGTTGCAATACGAGATTGATTACAAATTACCTCCCTGGCGTTGCAGCGTCATTAGCTAGCATAGTGCCTCAGCACTCACCCAGACAGTTTGTCACGTTGACGCAACAGCAAACATCATTATGAGTCACTGGTTGCTAAGCGCTCCTGGATGTGGGCAGGTTGCTAAGGATGCAGCCAAGTTCACGGCACTTCAAGAAAATGCCAGAAAGTTCAGTGCAGATGATGCATAAATGGAATGTAATCAGTCAATTATGACTAGCTAAGAAACATCAGCAAAATTTGAATATAGCAAAAATAAGTTAATATTCTAAGTAAGTATATTTACATAATGAATATCAACACAAAGAGAAGGGAATTAGGCAGTACATTATTTTCAATGATAAATCAGTAGTTCAACCCACCAGCAGTCCACCCAACCCACCAGTCATTTCACAAGCTACACTTCAAAGGAAGTGTCCCGAACCAGTTGAGTGAATGAGATGCCCGAACAAACTGCAGTAGAAACAATACTTCACGGCAGCCGCCCTGACTCAGGCTCCTGTTGTCAATGTAAAGGTTACATATGACAAATTCCCAGAGGCCTGGATGTGATTTACTTTCTAACCTTCACTTGATGGCCTTTACTTTGAAAGTGGAGACACTGCAAAGTACAAGTGAGGAAGAGAGTGAGTAAAAATAAGATGTCCATCTCCTTCTCTGTCCAGTCTCTACCAGAGCAATCGGGATACAAAATACATGAGGCAAAGATTAATGTGACACTTAGCCATTTTCTAAAGGTGCCACACATTAAACAAGAAAATGTCCTCTTGTTTCCAGGGTTCAGCACTAAAGTCAGAGCACAAGTTCAACTTCCTGTGAGAGACCGAGTAGCTCGTTCATCCTTTCCCGTCTAGACGTATGCTCTTTGACCACTACTAAAACAGCGCAGTTAAAGTACCACATGCCAGACGACTACTTGCCCTTAATAAGATATGTTGTGATTATTTTAAAAGAATATCTCGGTTAAATATATTACGGTTTTGGAATGACGTTTTACCCTAAACATTGATTAAAGTTTCCAAATATTGTCATTCTTTATAAATGTAGGTGTTACAGCTCAAACACGAGTCTGAAAGGACACTGTTGAGGTGTAGTGTCCCACGCATTCAGCATGACAGTCATGTCAGTATAACAAAGATAATGAACTTAGCACAGTGATGCTTTGTGTTCAAGACCAACGTGCCCAGTGTAGTGATCATTTATGCATAAAAATCCAAAAGTTTTCAAATAAAACCTCTTGTTTTCTCCTGAACCGATAGAAAGAGCGTTTGGGGAACGAGAGAGTGATGGAAAGTTTGACTGACCTTTGGTTTCTTTAAAAATCCATGTTTACCGCATATTTGGAAGCTGAAACCGAAGTGTAAAGTGGAGCCTGTCTGGTTTTTTTTTTTATCTTCCCCTGTTCTCATCAGGCCCGTATAATTAGAACATCTGAAGGAGGAAGTTAGCTAGTCTTTGATGGTGTCTCAGAAGACACTTTCGGTTTAGAAAAGGTCACAACCCTCAGTGCTGCAAATTGGGATTGTTTAAAAATTCAGACCCATCGACTGACGGCTGTTGTTGCGTAACTCTCTGACCCTTGTGAGCGTCAGTATCATCTCTATTTTTTATTATTCTCCAACGGTCAAAAATGCTGTAAAAAACGGTAAAAACGGTAAACGGTAAAAAAAAAAAACTGTCACCACTAAGTGCAACGACAAATCTGTACGGAGAAACGGCCACAGTGTAAATCTGTAAATCACCCCTGAGGAACCCTATTTCTAACCTATAACAAACATCCTTGGCCTCTCTCACCTCCCAGTCCCTGATTATCATGTAAATGACCGAGGACAGATATCCCACGTGGACCTTTGCAACTGCCTGCGCTGGTGTTTTAATAAACGACCCGTTCCAGTGCTTATGAGATGTCAGGGGAAGGCGGGAAAAATAAAGGCAACATAATGTTACAAAAAACAAAAAAAAAACGAGACAAGGTTATTATTGCAGGCAGATTGTTAAGCAATATCCAGTGATATTATCTTCATGGCACACACTGCAATTCCAAAGCACCCACTGTTCTCCGATGCTCATACCGGAATATAGGGATGTCGTTAAAAAAAAAGAGAAAAGAAATAAAGTTAAATTCAATTCCTGATATTATGCATTTTCGCTGTACAGTGCTGGAGTCAATTATGCTAGCAATTGCTTTATAACAACACCTGCAGAGTTTGTTTGCTCTATCTGGCTCTCCATCAGAGCTTCATCATATTGATCAGAATCACACCAGATCCAGCAGACCACCCTAAGTGCATAACAGTAAAACGACTCCGAAAGCTATCTGTGCTGACCACACGATCAATGAGAAGTAATGGGGGCTCTGATTAGACAAGAAAAGTCTTTAACTGTTGTCATGGCCACGTGGTCATCATGTTCCTCCTGCCACTGATACCTCCAAGCCTGACGTGGAATCTTTCTTTTACAATCCTAAAGCACCTTCTTCTGAAGTTTCACACACGGCTATGGGTGTTATTTTGAGCAGTGCTGGCTGAGTCAGAGATCAAGGATGTTAGGGTTAGGTTTTTTAGTTTACTTTTTCCTCAAAATGCTATTTGTCTGCCTGTTTATTTTGCTGGCTGGCTGGTTGTTTTTGTATCATATCAAGCTGTAAATACAGTCATTTAGCTCGTTAGACTGCAGACTCTGCATTTCTGAGATCTATAATTATCTAGTATAATACTTCCCCTAGCTGTCCTTCTACAGTAGAGAATAAGTCATAAATGGCTGACAATATTGGTACTTGCTGTCAGTGATTATTTGTTTGTTAGTTTTCAGAAGTCATTGTGAGGATAAAGCCAGATGCCTTTTCTCAGTGTCTAAAGCTGCAGGGTTATGACCCACTCATATCTCCATCATTCTGAGCAAGATGAAATGCGAGTTTGTAATCCGGAACAGGCTTCCGCCTACCTCCACGATGCAACAGACATCGCCGAGCAACAGCCATCGCCGAGCAACCTGGGAGCTCTTAGCGAGTAGTCTGAGCACAGCAGCGGGGCCTTGCTTGATACGCAGCGATTTTGATGATCAGTAACGGAGAGCAGAGATGGTGATGATCAGTAACGGACAGCAGAGATGGTGATGATCAGTAACGGAGAGCAGAGAAGGTGATGATCAGTAACGGACAGCAGAGATGGTGATGCTCCGTAACACAGAGGTGGTGATTGCGGTAATGACAGCGCGGATTCGATTACTACCAAGTGAAGTGCAGGCATAATTAGATTCCTGCTGCTTCTCAGTTTTCAGTGGCCAATGCAAACATGGGCTTGTTTGTCTTTTAACTTTACAGAGGTGCTCCATGACTGACCATCCATCTGGGGATGAACAAACAAGACGTGCTCTGGGCAGGAGGAAGGACAGTCAAGCAGGTCAGTCATCACTGGCACAGGGAGACGGAGGAAGGTACACCGGCAGCATCAGCAATGTCACTCACTTCTGAAGCCTCTGATAGACGGCTTGAGTCTTAACAACAGAGCCGGGCCGAATAATAGGATGCGAAGGCCACTCTGCATCTGGGGTTGGGGGAGGACTGTGCACTGGGCTGAGGGTATGGCAGGTAGAGCCTCGGGAGTTACTGAGGTAAAACCTCAGGGGTTACTGAGGTAGAGCCTCAGAGGTTACTGAGGTAGAATCTCAGGGGTTACTGAGGTAGAGCCTCAGGAGTTACTTAGGTAGAATCTCAGGAGTTACAGAGGTAGAGCCTCACCGGATACTGAGGTAGAGCCTCAGGGGTTACTGAGGTAGAATCTCAGGGGTTACTGAGGTAGAGATTGGGAAGGCACAGCTGGGAGGACAGCACAGAGGAACTCAATAACTCAGCTACTCTGAGGAGCAGAACACATCCACTCTGTTAGACACTTTTTTTGGTACTGAAAAAAGACATAGAATTTAATGCCTTAATGCCTTATAAACAACACATAGAGGCTTGTAAACAACATAAGGCCTTAAACTTTTAAATAATTTTTTCTTAGTTGTCTTATAAATCTGAATGAGCCGGACATTTGCTGAATGGATATAGCTTGTAGCATTTTTGTTTTGTCAGCAGTGATGACTTCACCACATGGGAAGCTGGAATGAACCTGATGAATGAGTCGGACATGAATTAAATCACACAGTGATGAACAGTCATGAAAGAGCATTCTGAATTCTCCTGGACTGATAACTGAAACAGTTAGTTGATGCATTCAGAAAGTAATCCACTGAGAACGTATTCCCTTCTGGATCAGCATATTTCACAGCGTACTCTTTTAAAAAAAAATTAATTAATTAATTAATTAATTAATTCGGTTTAATTTATTTGCTTAGTTATTCATGCATTTGGGAAATGGTCTTTCACTGGAAATCCTTCATAGTGACCAGATTAGATTTGTGTACCAGAATTAAAGATAAATGATTTCTGAATGAATGAAAACTGTCCCGAAAACCATTCAGAAGGAAAACTGTCCCGAGTCACAGGCTTGAGAAGGTGACAGTGACACGAAATGGTGTTGCAGTGAAAGCTTGTCAAAACAATATTTTGACAGATTTTGTTCAGTGATGCGTGAACAGATAGTAATAATACTATTTGTGAAGACGCTGGATGGGTCTAAAGTAAAGGCTGACAAACAGTAATTCTGCTTTCTGAAAGGAGAATACGCCTCCCTTCTCCATGCAACAAAACCACAGCCATTACCCATATAAAACAGCATGCCAATTAAAAAAAAAAAACACTAATAATTTAATACACAATGGTTCCACATTCAATGAAAAGAGCCTCTCACAAATCTCCATCTGGTACATTTTGACATGTCTAAATGCACTATACATGCCACAGCTGTGACTGATGTTCATTTCTGTGAGTGATGATTTGGAAACAAGTGTTTCTAACTTGTTTCATTTCACGTCCTGTCCAACTTTGTCTGCTTGGCCAGAGAACGCTCTCGGCCTTCCTCTCAGCCGTACCATTAAACGACGTGTGAGGGGAGTTGGCCTGTGGCTACTCATTGTGTTTCGGAGGAGAGGAGTATGTAGCGTAAGGGACTACTGCTCCATCTCTCTTTCAGGAAAGTGCTCTTTACAATACTTGCGAAATCATATTTTTACCAGTGGCTACCACCAAGTTGTGATCACACACAAAGCCCTGTAGTGGTATGCAGAAGATTTATTCAAAGCAGTGCATACGTATGTGTGTGTGTGTGAGAGAGAGAGAGAGAGAGAGAGAGAGAGAGAGAGAGAGAGAGGGGAAAGAGAGAACCTCATGTGTTCTATTTGCCCGACTGAAATGTTGCCGTGGCACACGGATGTGGACAGCTCAGGGAGGGGGGAGAGGGGGGGGAGGACAAACACCGCCCCGTTAGAGCAGCAGTTGCCATGGCGACGGTGCATAGCCCAGGAGGTCTCAGCGGATGAGAGCTTCAGTGGCCTGGAACATAAAAAAAAAACACGAACACAAAAGCATGCTCTTCACCTCGGTGAGGTGTGTGTGTGTGTGTGTGTGTGTGTGTGTGTGTGTGTGGGTTGAGGGGGGGCTGTGTAGGTGGATGTCTCACCACATACTTGCATTGAAGATTCCAGAGAACATGCAGAAGATGGAGTTACGAGATGGAGTTACAGAAGGTGGAGTTACGAGACATCATCTGCCTTGCTGGCTGTTAGATGACTGACACGACTGTGGGCAGAAGCAGTGTCACAGTATGACATCGAATGGATAGTTTGCACCTAATGGACTTCCTCCAGAGTTCCTATTATATGTTGTTATGTAAGATTAAACCTTAGGTTGGGGCATTTTTCCCTGTTTCATAGCGTGCATTAGTGCTGAGAAGGTAATAGGTTTCAGTATCTATATGATTCAGTCAGTTCATCAGTTAATTATCAATCCCGATCGTGTGTGTCTGGGTAAGAAAAACACTAAAGTGTGCAGTGCTTCGGAGGCTCTGAAAGCGCGAACAGCCCAATTAAAGTGGTGCAGTGTATAAATTGGACAAGGTTTCACCCAACGTGCTTGACGTCACTCGCGGTTTTATATCAAAGCTAAGCTCAGGATGCCTGTGTGTGTGTTTCCGGTATTTATTGTTAAAGTAATAATGCCATGAGTCATGCTTTCAGAGCTGTGAGATCATGCCAGGTCTTCATTTCTTTGCAGCCAAAGATCAGAGCTAAACATAACTCATATTCTGAACGCGAATGTGACAAACGTGCACAACCACATGGGAGTGTGGAACCTGACCCCCAGCAAATTAAAGAGAATACCAGACAGGGGCATCGAAAAAGACAATATCTGTGCTCAAAGATAATACAGTGCATAATTAAATCAGAGACTACATTCAGTGGGCCACATTCAAACAAGGCCAATTTAATTAGATATTATTAATAAAACATTCATCTCGTCATGGAGATCATTCTCCCAGAAAACTGATTAACACCCCTATCAATGTTGCACCCCAGTCTTCCACTCGCTGCTTCGGCTCCATCGTAGCGCAGGCCTCTACGGGTTTCTTTGACATGGGACCGTTTCTGTGCCGCTTCGTGTAGCATTCTGATTAGGAATCACCATAATTTCGCAATCATATAATTATAGTGCCAATTCATGCAATTTCACGATACCTTTAATAGCTATTCTGGGCCTGGTAATTTATCTGCTTCAAGCTCCTGGGTTTGAGCTCCCCCACCAGGGATCCACCCAGTTGATCTTATTAGGTAGAACTTCTCTCTTAGGGATCCTCTGGCAGTCTGAGTGATATAACGGTAAAAGTCAGAGAAGGAGAGTTGTGTAGTTAGTATTCCAAGCACCACGCGCTGCTTGACATAGCTACTTGGCGATGGCCAACAATTAAAAAAAATGTAAATAATAAAAAAAAGAGTGTGTGGTGTTAAGAGGACACTGTCAAAAACAGACTGTCCAGAACACTCCACTATGCAGGTGTGCAGTCAAAATAATAAAATCAAGAAAACTTTTCTTTTGAGGGACATTTCAATATTATGTTCATCTGTAGTCTGTGCCAAGTTCTGCATGGCGTGAAATAAACAAACTGCCTGCAGTTCGACTAAGCAAAACATTTTAATCGGACTTGATTTTTAAACAACATACAAGCATGCCCTCCAAATAGGACATCTTTTGTTTTGCTGTTGGGGCACCTCGTTAGTGCTAATTCTTTGTTTTGTTTCAGCTCCCTAAAGGAGCCAAGGTACCTCCAAGAATGCCTAATGAACAGAGTAGAGCTACTCCCTAATGTGGTAAAGCTTAGTTAGCATGCTGCCCAGGACACAGTGCAGAGATGTGATATAGCCTCACGTGTGAGGTGCTTTAAGGCCAGGTGTCATGTGAAGGCGGTAAGGTGAACTCGAGAATCCGTCCGTTTACAAAATTCATCCCACCGAAACGAGAGATGGTGTGTGTTGGCTTAAAGTGAAGACGCTATTGTACAAAAGTGCCATTGATTTGAAGGGTCTGATGAGTGAGGTGAAGCTCTTTGACAGGAGAGAACAGACTTTGATTGACAAGCGCTGAGAAATCATGCTAGGACAAGAGGCTGCACAGAAGAGGAAGGAGCTACATGAATCAAAAGCACGATGGAGATGAAAGTACTGGCAGGGCAGACAAGAAGGACTGTACTCTTTTTGCAACCATAATTGCTTTGCATCAAATGTAATTTATGACATGGTAAACAACAAAATAGGCCTATTGTATTGCAGAGCATCAGACTGCTACTGACAATGACGTCCAACACAATATTGAGCAAAGATGTGCTCAGAGTTTTATTGTAACTGCTTGGATGCTACAATGTTGCCCCAGACAATAACTCTCAAGGTGATGACTAACATATTAATACAGTTTTAAAAATTGATCATCACTAGAACCTTTGTATTGAATTACCCATATATGTACACTCATCATATTATAGCTCCTGACAGGTGCTCGTTGCAGTCTGAGACTTAATTTACAATAAATGGGCAAACCAGTTACCATCACTGTTGGTGGAGACACCAAGCCATGACTGTGAGTCCATCTGACAGGCTGGCTACCGTTCTATAGATGGAAGCCTGCTCTGACTGCCTGACTGAGGGAAGGCTAACATAGTCAATGAAGCCAAGAAGACCTCTTCCTGGATGATGGTACGCCTTATCAGGTCCTGCATCCAATTGGAAGACTCCGTAGCTACAGCTCCTGCCCAGTTCCGCCACCACTGTTTACCACCTGCTAGATAAGCTCCAAACTATGGGTTGAACCTCCGATGACAGAAATGCAAAAAGCTTAACAAGGAAAGAAGGATTATTGTTCCTAGCCACTTCCCAGCTCTGCTTCTCTGCTCTCACTATAAAAGTCACCTGATCTGTGTGAGACAAAAAACACCCACAGCTTTGTTTTTGTTCTCATCCAGAAAAAGTGCATGTTCCTGGCCAGCCCCTTATTGTTCTATTTCCAATGAAAAGTGGTTTTGGAGAATCACAATCCTGAGAGGAACACATTCGAGGAAATGTGGGAACAGCATCTCAAGCTGGCAGCCTCCTCCGCAATGAGTGACAAGGAGTCCTTAAGTTGATTGGCTGCCAGTCAGCTGACTCCTCCTTTCCCGTACTTAAAGGGGAGTGGAGGAAAGCTGCCCCAAAGTGTAGGGGAAGGAGAAACGCAAGTCGTGCAGCGAGCAAGTCGAGCTGCAGCGGAGGTGACACGCGTAGGAGGTGGAATGTGCGTTGGGGCTGACGCAAGCGAGGATCCCACACCGCAGTGGGAGGAATTCCTCGGGAGGAGACTGCCATGGTAGGCAGTCAGCGTGGCGTGTTGTGCTCACCTTTCCTTGAGAGGCACGCGGTCGTGACTACGTCAGAGGGGTACCGTGGATACAGATCTAAAAATATGTGGATGCTTGGCAGAAGTTAGCAGAGGCTTGAAGTGAATTATGCAGCACGATTTTGATACTTGGGGCTTCACCTGTAGAAATAAACTGATCAGCATTGCCTTGTGCTCCAAAAACAAAAGAATACAGGCATATACTGATTCCCATGAAGCACAAAACCAGATGCATAGGATCTAATGCTTGGCAAGGTTTAACACGACATGTCATACAAGGACTATTCCCCACAACAGATCCTGCACAATTGCCCATTGTCGTTTTTTATGGAGTAATTACATGAATTTGCAGAATATAAATAAACCAACGTGTCTTTTTCTGGGCCTTCTTATGCTGACTTGAGACTTAAGCATATTCTCAGTGGTCACCCAAGTCTTTAACAACACGCTGGCTTGGAGCCCGGACATCTCCAAAGACCCCCCCGTCCATACAATTACAGCTTTCAGCGCTTCTGAATAAAGCACGTGTAACCGTAACATAGAGGCATATCTCTTTGGAGGCAGCCCCGGAGAAGACACAGATACGGCAATGCTTTGCGTCCCCACTGATTTTCCTTTCACGAGCTCATTAGAATGACAAAGACCTGTAGCAAAACACATAATTACATGTGCCAGCCACGGCAATCCTGCGGCGCGATTGAGACAGCACGGCATCCTGCCAAAGCTGAAGCAAATCCAATCTGCAGGTGTTCTTGGAGGAGGAGGGGGGGGGGGGGTAATTTTAAAGTGAATTATGCTTATTTTGGGGGTCCTACAGAATGTTCGACCACCAGAAGGGTTACAGGTTACATTGTATTAGTATTTTCTAACTCTTCATATGTCTAGGAGTGGCCTGCTCTCCCATTTTTTAACCAAATAATGGAGCAATGATGTCTGATGATCAATGGTTTTCACAGTTGACCAGGGATTAACACCTGGATCATACTGTCAAACATACCATCGATAAAATCCTCTACAATATCATGCACAAGTGATTTACCATTACTAAACACGTGGATTTCTGATGTACTGTTAACATATTGTAAGGATCACAGCATAGGTATTATAACCTCCAAACCTTTTCAGAAAACTAACATTGCTCAGAACTTTTATTTGTGTCAGGTTTTAGGGTTCCTATAGTAACTTTCCAACAGCTTCCAACAGTCTTATGACTGTCCATCATCTTAACGAACATAATCTGCGCTCCAGCTTTAGGTCACATGACTGGGGCTCATTACAATGGCCCCATCACAGTTCCCTTGACTCCCCTTCCGTGTGTTTCTTTTCCCGCTACCAAGAGTCTCTCTGTACTTCGCAGAAAAGTACCTCAGATGAACATTCTTAATTAAGAGCTAAAGGAAGCCCAGCTGAAGGAAAGAGCACAAAGTCCCAGATCATTAATGCAAAGATAATGGAAAAAACAAACATAGAATAAAACAGTCAGGGGTAACCATGAGCCTAAAGGTCGAAGGTGGAGGGATTTAATGGTGCGTGAGATCATTAGATCACATCATCTCATGCTTGAGTGAACTTCAGCAAACAAATTCCCCCCGAGAGCTGGTTGTGAGGTGGCTGTTCTGTCTGGTTGTCTGGGGAACTTGCAGGAATGCAAAGGTATTTTCCAATTTGAGTTCCTACTTCTGATGTGGGCTTTGCAGTCTGACCAGACCGGTCCCTTCAGTGAAGTCCCTGCAGGTCCAAATGTAAAAAAAATCACAAAGTTCTGTTGCCAATTTTTAAAAAAAAATGGTGTAATAAAAAAATATTTTATCCGCATACTGAACAAGGCAAGATTAATTAAAACTCAGATATAAATATGTAAAACATCACTAAAAGAAATATTATAGTGGAAGAGAGTAGATGGTTTATAAACTAAATCAAATGAACTGAGAAAGAAGAAATACAGGCTTTGCTGAAATGTGCTGTACCTTAAAAAACTGGATGCAGGACGTGGGGACATATTTCTTCTTCAGATTCCCTCTCTCTTCTGTCCAACGAAGATCTTTGATGTGTGTAATCAGGGACAATATCATTGGGCTTCATCATTGGCTCGTGATGAAAGACCGTCCTCCTGCTTCACATCAGATGAGGGCCATCTTCACAGCTCTCAGAAGAGCCTCACTGTTACATCAGTCTATGCACCATCTCCTTCGTTCTTTGTTTCTTCGTATCTCGGTGCGGCCAAACAGCATCCGAGACGTACTGGACAGGGACAAACCCTGAAGAGTTGGGATGTGTTTTTGAACATGACTCTTAGCTGTGTAATCGTTTCGGGGGAAAGAAATAGTTAATGTGCAGTTGTTAAAAAAAAACATCTTTCTGTATTCTAAAGTGAATCTGAATTTGCTGTCTGTAATATCCATGTTGTAGAGTAGATGGGAAAACACTGATACTCACCATCTGATACTGGAATAGCAATACTTTTTTGGTACATTTTAGGGTTTCAAGAGTTTTTAAATTTTAAGAAATGGTCAGCGTTTTGTTTAGGAACAGCGTTTTGTTTATGTATTTGTTTGGTTTATGGTAGACATCAACAATTGTTGTACCATTTGCAAGCATTCCGGAGGCAAATATGAGACTTTTAATAATGCTAGGTGAGTATTAACACCATCCTTGTGCTGCTGCTGTGTCTTAGAAATTCTTAGAAAATTTCCTAAGAATTTTATTGACTTCTCAGCACTTTTGTCAGTGAAGATCAACCTGAGGAGCATCTGACATGACTTGAACATAACAGGCTAAACTTCCTGTTCTTTTAGCTGTGTTCAAATGCACTTCCTGAACATTGTTAAATCGATGTTTGCAGTACACTGGATGTTATAATGGTCTTGCTTAGTTTTTGTATGAAGATTGCCATGTTCATGAATGAGTTATGCACACATCTCTGATAGAGCATTTCTGTGCTGAGTTTCCGAGGGTGTGCCTTTAATTTACGGGGTGTGGAGACCAGCGGAAATAAACATTCTCACCATGCATGAAAGTAGTGTGCACTGTCTGTGTGAGAATGGTTTGCCCATACGTTAAGGAAATTGTGAAGTCGTGGGTTAAATTAAAAGTAAGGATGTGGGTAAGTTACCTCATGAGGAGTTTTAGAAGCATCAAAAGGAGTTTAGTTCTGTGTAGCTTTCCCAGAGACCTAAGGTTGGAACTGAGCCCGTATTTAATTCCAAGACAACAAGTAAAAGATTTACACTGCACTTTGCTGTGGCATCCCACAAATTGAAGGGCAGATTAAAAACTGAACCCCTCCGCATTACAGCAGCTGTAATTGGACCCCTCCCTATTACAGTAGCTGTAACTGAACCCCTCTGCATTACATCAGCTGTAACAGAACCCCTCCGTATTACATCAGCTGTAACAGAACCCCTCTGCATTACATCAGCTGTAACAGAACCCCTCCGTATTACATCAGCTGTAACTGAACCCCTCTGCAGTAACTAACTGAGCTCACGACTGACAGCCTCCTTCCACGGATTCAGCAAAAAAAAAAAAACATCAGCTATTTATCTAAGAGGTCGGGATGATCTGAGCAAGCTCCTCATTTCTGGGAAAACCCTTGACAATGATTCTACCACAGCAGTCCTGGAGGAGAAGACACATACTGCTTAGCTGAGAAACGAGAGATGGGAGAGAACTGTATGCTTCCAGTCAAATAATACCACTAGGGGTTAGGTCAAACAATTAGGCTACTTAATTAAACTGACAAAAACATTGCTCTTAAACAAGTGGGTAATATATAAATAAGCTCAATCATTAGCAATAAATAAAACAAAATTCTATATAGAGCAAATGACACAAACCAAACGCATAAGTTTAGAAGTGTTGTAGCATATTATTACATTATTAGTATGAAGTAACCACTATAATAACAACTATATTTACATGTAAATCACATACATGTAGCAGCACATCCCCAGGCAGCTCCTGGAGTCTCCACTTCCTGATGGGCATTTTTGACTCCAGAGACTCGGCTGCACTGCTGCCATACCTAAAGCTTTTTCAAGCTTTGTTTCCCTCCACTCCAACGACTTCCCGACATTTTTTTTTTTTTGTTCCTCAATTTAATTTCAGGCCTCAGTGAAAAGCAATGACTTCCTAAACAGCATCAATGTCTCCTTAGTCGTACAGTGATGCAATATGTATTTAACGAGACATCTGCCAGGGACGCCTTACCGCCCACCCGCGCGAGCGCTTCACGAAGAGGGATATCGGCACAGCCTTAATAGAGAGGGGATTTAGCTGGAGGATGAAGGACCACAGGACAGGGTGACGTGCACATTTAGCCGGGAGACAAGGGAGGGAAGAGAGAGAGAAAAGAACGCGTTTCGCAGCCTTTCAAATGCAGCGGCTGAAAAAGTGGAAGAGCTCTCGCTGTAAAGCGGGATGTGTGTTTTCTTGCCATGAATCACCCCAGCGGTTCAACACTGTGGCTGCGTGTTACTTCTGCAGTCTCAGACCTTCACGCAGAGGCAGAGAACGGTGCTGTTTCTGCCTCTTGATCCTCTCGTCTCTCTAAGTAAAGGCGCCTCTCTTAATGCCGCTGTGGAGGCCATTTTGATATGAAAAGAAGACGGTCAAGTAACGGTTTATATATCAAGGCTGATATCTAAATATAAATGAGCGTTTTGAGAAAAATGAAGGTATTGGAATATACTACACATCTATGTAAATTTGTATAGGTACCCTGCTGTATATAAGGCTGTTCCGTGGCCCTGCATCTAGCAGCAAAAACAGACTTCTAGATAATGCTGTAGATTAACACTAGATAATACTGGAGGCTCCATTTTCAAATCATACACAGAGCTTTTTGTACTGCACTAAATGTGGCTATGCAAACTGTAGGTTTGGGCCTTTAACCACTGGTTCCATTTGAAACATAGCAAAGTTACTGTACCTGATTGAAAACATCTACAATTTTACCAGGGTGTCTCTACCTGTAGATACAGTCTGAGTTACTAGAAGGTGATAATAAAGGTCACTGACTGCCTCATAACATGACACTCCACTGTAAAGGCATTCACCTGCATATTGTAACCATTTATTTCAAGTAGTCTTTGGCCTTTAAAAGGTTATTAAGGCCATTTTTAATGTTATTCCTGACACAAGTCTGAACTGTGAGCCACACTGTCTAAACAGTAAAGGTTAAAAACACACAGCTTCTGAGCAAAAACTCATCAGTCACCAAGACTGCCAGTTTGGGCAGAAGCAAGGAAATCTAGAGAACCTGAGGAAGTGGACTAAGAGGTCAGAAAGACCAAAGTAGCTCATCATTTACATTTACATTAATAGCTTTTTAGTGGGCGCTTTTATCCAAACAACTTATAAAAATGCTGTATCACCTACCCAGAAAATGCATCCTAGCCATTACAGTAGGTTACAATCCAAGATATCACTGAACTAAGATACTGCTAGATACAGGTGTCCTTGTTGGTAACTAGAAAGAATTACAAAATGAGAATATCATAAGAGCAGCGCTAAACAACAGTAAGTAGTTGTCCAAAGCAACAGTGGTTGTACTTGAAGGTTGAAGCACTCAAGGCATGAATCAGCTTTGACTGTTGCCATCTTGTAAGGCGGGGCTGGTCCATTCTTGGCTCTGAAGGCAGACGTCACCTCTGCCTGACTGTTTTTCTTCTCCGGCGTCTCATACGTGATTTGTGCACACAGGATTCACCCCATTCCCGGCGCTGCACTCCCCCCCGTTGACCTTGAATGGAAGGTCCGTAAACACCCATGTGAAGGACACTATGTACGGGATAATCTTGGTAAATCTCAGGTCGCCCTCAGAAACCTTCCCCCGACACCATGCTGGTGCGGAGATCAAACTTCCATTTCAGCAGGATGGCCAAAGGAAAACACATGTCTGGAGTCCACAGAAGCCATAGAGCCCCTCTAAAACGTAGCATTTCAGCATAAAAATAGCCTTAGCACCAGTTCGGGGCCAAGACTGTTACGATCAATGAGTCTTTTGAGGGAAATCACCAAGATGTAAGAACTGACAAAGCAAATGAAAGGAATTAGAGCCTGCCTTAATTATCCCTTAATTAACTTTTTCCTCCTCTGCAAGAGATTAGCAAACCAGTTCATTAATTTATTTATTACATTTTAAAGAAGTGGGATTTCTTATCGATGGTTCCTTTAATTATAAATTCTTACAACCCCCTTTGTCTTAAAACACCTCAGTGGCTGGTGGGCATACTTTCATACTTTCATACTTTCACATCAAATAAGTGGTAAACAAAAAAGAAGTATCAAAGCAAAGTATGTAACAACAGCGTTCAGATAAACACCAAACTTGCTTCATCAGTTTTAAATATATCAAAGGAAGTTTGAATGGGTTGTTTGCCTTTAACCAGAACCACTAACCTCTACCAAAAATTTGCAGTAGGACTGTCATGAATAGCTTATAATAACTCGCTTTGCACAGTGAGCAGCAGAAAACCCAAAGCAATTATGCTTACCTCTCCCAAACTAAGAAAATGTCAGTCATTTTTAATGCTTAAAAGGAAATGCAGTAGGTAATGGAAATGTCTTTTTCCTAAGTCTGAGTACATTAAAATTACCACTGCGGATAAATCACACTCTCTAGATTTTTTTTGTTATCTCTAAAGCGCCGTGCACATCTGTGCCGCTGAAGCAGTGAGCAGTTCCCTGTTTGGCCAGGAAACTGCCCTTGTGAATCATTGGAAAGCATTTGTGTAAGGTAGGATTCTACTGAACCACAGCACAAAGAGAGCAGAGGAGAACATTCTACCTGCTGTCCTCTGCCGCTGGTCGTATGTTAGGAGGGAGCATAATGGGGTGAGAACCAAACAGAGGAAAAAGTTGGGGGTCATTAGGAGCTCACTGGCAGGCCGGGACAGCCGCTGGTCACCTGAAACTTGGAAATGTTACTTTTGATGTGAACTACACAAGACCCTGGAGGACATGACAACCCAGCAACAATGCAACTGCGCTTGACTGTAGCTGAAACAAACGAGGGACAGTTACCGACAGGCGTTTTGTACGAGCCCGTGTGCTGAAGTCTCTCTGAATGTCGGCGCCCTGCATCTGGTTTGTGTCGGTGGACTCACTGTTAAAACACTTGAGCTGAGCTCAGCCTGTCATGTGCTTTTCCCATCTAACAAATGGGAATGTATTGCATTATGGCTTTCTAACGTGTGGGTGGTAAACATTTACAGAGATAAAGTGAATCATGATTATAGGGTAATTACATCGTGTGTCACTGCATGTCTGGATCTGACGTATAAAATGTGTGTTTGTTAGAACTTGGGTATATTTCTATAATGCTTCATCACACATGCACTTTGTGAATTTATAGCTGGATGAGTTTTTAGATTTACTCTGGCTATTGCCTTCGATTCATATTATACCGTCCCAGCAGTGCGTCTGATAGCTTAGCTTTACATGCCACAGATTACATTATTAATGTGAACGCAACAGGACTGCATTATGGCTCTGTGGAAAATGTTTTATGAATTTTCTTGCGAGCCAGATTTAAATGCTATTCAAAGCAATAACTTCAATTCTGTCTTTTGTAGTCTAACTCTGCAGATCCAGAGGATGGTGTGTTTATTCAGTTAATTTTCTAACTAATTTACCCAGAATGTCACACAGTTTGGAATGACTTGTATTTCAAATCTGCAGTTCTCTGTGAAAGATGCTTTTTTTTTTATTCCAGGTAAACTAATAGGAGAGAAAACACCCTGATCCAATTCATATAGGTTTAATAATGAGTAGCACCAAGGGTACTAGGAGCAGATAAAAACTGATAAGATAAATAGGTTTTTAAAACTGTGCAGCACTATAGAGGAAAATCCCTGCAGTAAGAAACCAACACGATTAGAAAAACTTTTGGATGCGAAAATATCAAACCATCCACAGTCCTCCACCAAAAAATTTAACAATAAACACAAAGATTATGCAAAGATTATGCAAAGAAGTGTGTGTGTGTGTGTGTGTATGTGTGTGTATGTGTGTGTATGTGTGTATGTGTGTGTGTATGTGTGTGTGTGTGTATGTGTGTGTGTGTATGTGTGTGTGTGTGTGTGTATGTGTGTGTGTGTGTGTGTGAAGATGGTCTTGTCCTTCTCCCATTTGACACTCGTAAAGCTGCACAGACACAGAGCAGCCAAGATGACCACTTCCCTTCATTGTCTCTTAACTCACAAAGGCTTCAGTCCCACCGTTAAAATCAACGGTGCATTTATCATCAAACTGCATCTCTGTTGGTTTCTGCCAGATGGGGAATGTGTCACAGCCAGAGCTTTGCAGACATTAGTGCCAGCGAACTCCTACCTTCTCACGAGCAGAGCGGCAGACAGATTGGCCCGAGTTCAACGTTTTTTTGAGAACAAGTCGCCGTGTGGGTGAGGCTGAAGAGGAACAGATAAATACCAATTTGTAATTAGCTGATTAAGCTCGGAGCCAAAAAGATTTTTGTTGTCTGTCCTGCACTAGAACAGGTAGTTACTGTAAAGACTCTGTGGACAAGATGCATTGTTTCTGTGTGGATGAGGGAGATTACCTTCATTTGGATTATTACAGTAATATAGATATGTAATTTGGCTAATTGAGGGTTTAGTTCTTCAGATCTTGGCGTTGTCAGTTTCTTCAATCTTTTCCTCCTTGAATTGCACATTTCTCACAAAACTGCTGCCAGTTACAGAAAGGACGACTTGTTAAGCCCAGCGTTACACAAAGCTATGCACATCTTTTGTCAATTCGATGTTTTTTAGACAAGAAAGTGGAACAGAAAGATGACATAATCTTGCAGGTCCATAGTTACTCTGTTCCTCATAATCTTGCAGGTCCATAGTTACTCTGTTCCTCATAATCTTGCAGGTCCATAGTTACTCTGTTCCTCATAATGCCATCATCATCTATCATCATCTAATGCCACCGCATTCATCTAAAGCCACAGTAACTTAACTGTGTCTTTCTTTCTCAGTACAAATGTGTTGAACAGAAAAACACTTTCTCCTCCACTCAGCACTACATTTAACATGGTACTGCAACAGACAACAGTGCAACTGGACAATAAACACAATAAATTCACTCAGTAAACTGTGCACAACAAACTACGATGTATTATATTAAACAAAGATTATGATCGGAACAGCAGACTAAATGACAGACAGTAGGTATCAGGTCGGGTGGATTATCATTGTACAACATTCTGTATGTATTATGCTTTGCACGTTCACAGTTGGTAGTACACCTTAACAGCTTTAACACTGTCAGAAAAAGCAGACAATGTGTACAGATTAAAGTGTAATTTCAAGTTTGAAGTGACTTTGTACAGTAGATCATGCAGGGGATGTGAGAGCAAGGCTGGGGTAGCAGTTCAGTATGAATTTGTAAGTGTCCATTCAGTGGTGCCGTTCAGAGCTTTGACTGGCTGTGGGAAGGAGCTGTTCAAAAGTATTTAGGACTTGGCACGGATCCATATGGGAGGGTTGTAAACGGTCAGTTCGAGGGATGAGAGATCCTTCTTGATGCTGCAGGCTTTTCTTAAGCACAGCTCGATGTAAATGTCCTTCACAGCAGGAGAACTTGATCCAGTAACACACTGGGCAGCCTTCACCACCTGCTAAAGTCCATTCCTGTCTAAGGTGGAACAGTTTCTGTAGTGATAGTGGATGTCAGATTGCTTTCCGAGATGCTTCTGTGGAATGGATGTGCACATGCCAGCCTTCCCCAGTCTCTTTAAGAAGTAGGAGACTCAAAGCACAATCGAGCTTTTCCTCACTAAGACAGAAGGAGAGGTTCACATGTTTTGAACATTCCTGCATCAGCAGTGAACTCAGGATCTTTGTGCTGGAGCGAGCGCGCTGGAGTGAGCATGCCGTGTCGTGGAGCGCCCACTGGTGACCTTGGCAACTGCGCTTGCCCCAACACCAGTTAGGCAGAGCGCACAAGATTCCCAGGGTTGATATTGGGGCAGATAATTTAGCTTTATGAATTCTGCCCCTGCACAGCAGAAAATGCAAAGAACAGAGACGTCCGTGCACTATGTTCACACAAACACGCATTTGAAGTCTGTCTCTCTAGCGCCAAACACCCGTCCCTGCTCAAGTCACATCCTCTCTCTCTCTCTCTCTCTCAGTTCTGTTTATGGGTTCAGTATTTAGCTGGCATGAATGCAAATTTAATTTTGAAATGATTCCCCTAAAACTGTTGAATTGCAGCAACACGTCTTCCCCACATGTCCGTCCAGACTGAAAGAGGATTACACTGAGCATTAAAAAGCAAGTTTAAAAGACACCATTTCAACCAAAAGCTTCCACAGCTAAATGGAATGAAGACAACCAAGAACAGAACCCCCAAACAGAAGCCCTTCAGGCAGCTTTGAAACATATGTAATCCTTTATGCTTTCTGGGCAGGGCTCTCAAAATGTGGCTCTTAACTTTGTTTTTTTTCTTTCTTTCTTTCAGTGTCCATTTCCCAGTCTTACCAGAAAGTTTCTCACACCCAGTCCAGGAGTTTTATGCAGTGTTATTTGCATTCTCATATGGGGAAACACAGGAAAAGACATTTCCTTGTTTCATTCTTGCACCTGATCAAGACACCTGATTTATTTAATTTTCTGGATCCAGAGGAAATTAATATACTGTATTTTACCAATTTTTCTGTCATTGGTTCTTAGGGTATATTCATCATTCTTACCCTCAAGCTTTCTCTTCCCCTAATACTCACTAGTAATTCATCTACAGTGCCAAGGCAGTTTCAATACAAATATATATATATATATATATTTTCTCGTATATATATATTGCCAAAAGTATTCGCTCACCCATCCAAATGACAGTGCACCAGTGCAGAAAGCAAGGTCCATAAAGACATGGAGTCTGGTGTGGATAAACTTGACTGACCTACACAGAGTCCTGACCTCAACCCGATTGAACACCTTTGGGATAAATTAGAGCAGAGACTGAGAGCCAGGCCTTCTCGTCCAACATCAATTTGTGACCTCACAATGCACTTCTGGAAGAATGGCCAAAAATCCCCATAAACACACTCCTAAACCTTGTGGACAGCCTTCCCCGAAGAGTTGAAGCTGTTCTAGCTGCAAAGGGTGGACCAACATCATATAGAACCCTATGGATTAGGAATGGGATGTCACTTAAGCTCATATGTGAGTTAAGGAAGGTGAGCGAATACTTTTGGCAATATAGTGTATATATATATATATGTTAAGTAGCAAGAGACAAGATTGTGCATGAAAGTTCCCAGACAGCTACCAAATGAAAGACAAGATTGTCCAACTGCCCAAGATGAGTCAGCAAAGGAAAAGATCTAAAAGTTGACACTTTATTTCCTCAGTTTGACCTGGGTTTCCACATGGTTCCACATAAAGTCTTGTCGACTCCACGTTCTGCCAGCAGGAAATACAGCGCGCCCTCTAGAGGCCTAAATGAGCGGAAGACCCTCGTCTCCGCAGTCCAGCCCCTACTACAACCCAGAAGGGACTGAATCCTCCATCTACTGGGCTCCTGGTATGTGTGCGATTGTGATTAATTAATGCTTGAATAGGCCACCGTGGCCAAGGCTACTCCTGTCAGCTTTTGACTGCAGCATTGAAACATATATAACACACAACATTAGCAAAGACCTTGGACCACAGGGTGATGCCGTCACAATCATTCACACGACAGTGAGACTTTTTTTTTTTTTAAGGATGAACCCCAACAATGCACAGTAGATGAATGGTGCAGAAGTCATATAATGACTCTGTGGGGATGTGGGCTCGAGCCGCCGCTGGTGATGTGTGGACACCGGTGTTCGCGCATTGCTCGGGCGAGACGACTCACTCGGGCTGCGGAGATTTGGAGGCTCGAGCAGCAGGCAGGTGAAAGGAAAGATCAAAAAGTCTGCCACAGGGAACCGACTTTACAGCGGCCTTAGCTGTCTCCTCTGATAATTACATGCTTTGTCACAGCCTCTGCTCAGGACTTGCTAAGCAATGAGGCTTTGAAAAAAGATGCTTATTCATTCTTTAAAAAAAGAAAAACGAAAAACAAATCAATCAACTTGTTTTTGAAACTATAAATTAAAAATAAAAAATAATTTAAAAAACAGTGTATTAGTCGTTATGAATGACACTCAATTCTGCAAATAATTGCTACTAATGCTGCTCCTGGAATGCAGGAATGTATACAGTCTGGAGTAAAAGTTGTGCACTGGCACAAGCTGAGCATATGGAACATGGAATATGGAACATGGAATATGGAACATGGAATATGGAACATGGAATATGGAATAACAGTTGAGTAGCTCCAGGGTTGCATCACTGATACAATGCTTTCTTATTATCATAATTTCACATCTTCATATATTGACAGAAAATTAAAATCAAAATAAAATCCCACAGATGAATAAATGTTTTTAACTTTCACAAACAAAAAAACAAACAAAACAACCATTCCGTCTGTTATCTGGCACCGCAGAGCGAGTGGTTGTGGGTGATGTGTTATTAAACTCTCCATCACACACAGGCCTGTTTAGGAATCGGACCACCGGGCAGATGAGAGTCGTCTTCTCTGTTTTTTTTTCTCTCTTCCTCATTTTCTCGTTTCTGTCCCACTATGTCGGCGTTCTGTGGTCATTCACTCACTGATTTGCGTTGCACGTTCTCCTCCAAATGGAACCTTCTGGAAGCTGTAAACACATGTTGCTCCCCTTCTTAGGCTGTTTATTTCCCATGAGCCTCTAGGCCATGATATGTTATCTTTCCACAACGCTATTTTTTTTGTGATGATTTTTTCATCAAGCAACTGCCAGCATGCAATCTCTCAGCACACCTGCCACACATCTATCACAACACACACACACACATACACACACATCTATCACAACACACACACACACATATCTCACACACACACACACACACACACACACACACACACAGTTACTCACAAACATCTTTCATAAATTTGACAGGAGTTCTTGGGCCAGTTCATTCAGCACCTTGTACTGTAGAGAGAACATTTACACTGCAGGCATCTGTAGTATCTGTAGCCCTGGCAATCTGCATGCAAAACGCTTCTTCGTCTTGGAGCCCTTCGATATTCGCATCATAAATGCTAAACAGAAAGTTCAGTGACTGGATGGGCTGTGTATTATGATAATGCTGAGGTCCCAAGACTTTCCATTCCAATTAAGGATTCCCAGTATCACCAAGGTCAAGATAGACACATTTTTATATGGCCCACTCCAACGAATCCCATTACTGGAGGTATACCTGCTCTTTATGAAAACACTTTTAAACGACTAAATGTGCATGAGTGCGTGTGTAAGAGAAGGGGGGGGGTGAGTGTTGCATAATGTTTGTGACATAACATACTGTTTGTTGCATAATGTATGTGACATTTCTTAGAGGCAGATGTGCTCGAGAGAAGCGACTACAGTTAAACGGAAAAAGCCAACTCGCCGGCGTCCACTTAACTCCCGTTTTTTCTGCTCGCCGTGTTTCTGCTGGAAGATTCACGCCTCTCCGCCGTTCCTCGGAGAGCCCAGAATGTCATGGGGCCGAAACCTAAATGATGGATCTGGCTGCTTTGGGAATCACGCAGCTTGATAGGCACGTCTGTGGCAGTACTACACCTTGGGCCAGCACAGAAATTATATTACACTATTTCCCCCAAGCTTGTGTGACTGACTATTGAAAACTCAAAGCATGCAGCTAGCTGTAAGGCAGGATGTTGACATATTACTCTAGAAAAATATTACTGTGATCATGTAATATAATATATATGCATAGAGTTGTGCTTTTTGTATGGGTATTTGCACAGAACAACATATCTCTTGATTGGTTACTGCAAGGCAAAAAATGTAATATTTACAGGCTGAGAATGTGAAGGCCGATGTTACCTTCAGTGAACTTACTGTGGTTTGAGGAGTGAATGCAAAACTGTAGAAGAAGGAAAAAAAACTCACAGTGGAAGGTTGAATCTGACCTCAGTGAAGATCCAAACGTATGAGTGCCAGAGTCATGAAGAACAACGGAGAGGCTGGGAGAAAACCGCAGTGGGAAGCACAGGAGCAGAAAGGAGAGGTTTCATATGTGAGTTTTCTCGACAAGCTTCGGTTCAAAACTCCAGTCAATCAGTACCTCATTTTGGCTTCTGTGTCTGTCTATGGTGGGCAAGTCTAAGAAGGCTGGACCTAATCTGAAGATATGGTCAAAGGATCGGCAATCGAATAGGTTGTATGGTGGAAGCCGTGCAAGGTTGTCTGATTGGAGCTGCCACTAAAAGAAGCAGATGTGTGCAGTGACTCATATCTCAGTCACAAACGCACCAGCATTACATTCGGTGATTAACATTTTACTAAACATCAAATGAGGCATCACTGCTTTTCCAGAATTGCACATCCCACAAAACTGTGACCCCTTGTCATTGATGTGTAATATTTGAAACCAGAGATGCGATGACATGAATATCGCTCTCCCCTAATGAACATACATAATCACATAACAAGATGCTATGGGCTATTTTGTACAGAGTGTGATTGTACGAAATAATGTTAGTTCATGTTCTGAAGTTAACTGGGAGATTTGTTGCTACTTTCTTTCGTCCAAATCGCCACCATCGGAAGCCACAGGTTAAATCCAAAATACATTAAAAAAAAAACAGTAACAACTGCAAAATAATCATTTTGGTTCATTTCTGCAATTGGTCCCATTTGATTCCATTTGGTCCCCATTTTTGGACAGTCCCCTGTAGATGGTCTACAGATGCTCAGACCGATTGCATGCTGCAGTGAAACAACCAGAATTCCATTTAAATGATTAAGTTCTAGTGTTTACTTTCTTTGTCAATTATATGCTAAGGCAAAGGGGAGCAACCAAACCAGTGCTAAATTCCCTAAACAAACCACAGCTGCAACTGAATATGAAACACTACTTAAGTCCAAGATCCCAAAATCAAATGAGCAGCACTCATCTGTGAACGACCCTTAAGGAAGAGTGGTGGAGAACTTCAGCCGGCAGCGCTAGATCACTGATACTGCTGAGAACACAGCATAAGGTCTCAGGCCTATGATTGGTTAGGAACCCTTGCAAATAAATGCAATCCGTGTTTGATGGATGGAACATGATGTTAGTGTCAGGGCAGGTTTACACACACTGTAGTTCTGCGTAGGCTGCAGTAATTTCTAATTGCAGAATAAAAAAATTCAATGTTTGTTTATTTATATAACATAACCACTTAATGCACATTGATATAAAAGGTGAATGTAATCACACTGTTCCAAAATCCAGGTATTGGGATATTTTAGGAACCAGAACCCAGAAATCTTTATGGTCATGGTGGCACAGTGTGTGCTTTAGACTTACAGCTCAGCTCATTCCACCCCAAACAAACAAACAAATATCAACACAGGTGTGCACATCAATAGCCATAAGCACACCCGCTCTCTCTGATGCTGCATCTCCTCTAAAGAGCTGCCGGATGGGTGCCTGGAGGCAGCTCCTCTCCTCCGAGCCACCTGTGACCTGCGAAGGTGTGTCTGTGGTGGACCTGACCGATGCCGTCAATTTCCAGGCGATACGGAGCGGATCCAATATCCACAGTTATCTTGACTAAAAACCCAGGCCAGCTGTACACATCACGACTGATTAGTACCAGCTTTCCCATGAGCAGGTGTCTCTCTCTCTCTCTCTCTCCTTCTCTTGCTCTTTTTCTGTCCATGTCTCTCACACACAAACACAAGCTTTATTTCCATGGTGACGAGTCCTTCGTGAATGCGGGGGCGTGCACCGATATACGCAGGGTGCTGCTAACATCATTCTCCTCCTCTTTGATTTCATAGAGCCCCTTCACACAAAGGAACGAAGTGCTAAGAAACAGAGGTGCTAAGTATGAGGGTTTTATTTTTCCTAAAGGGACAAATGATAGCTATATAGTTTCATGTTTTCATGTTATTTTCTTTCATACCCCAAGTTACCTCAGTGCCACAGTGTACAATATATTGCCAAAAGTATTCGCTCACCCATCCAAATGACTTTCGGCAATATAGTGTAGCTAGCCAATGGAAGCTTGGACCTCTGAATGTGGCTAGCTAATGGTAGCTTGGACTTTTAAATGTAGCTAGCCAATGGTAGCTTGGACCTTTAAATGTGGCCAGCCAATGAATGGTTGGAATGCATTAATTAAAACATGCAGCTACACCATCAGTTTGGATAGCATTACCAGTCTGGGAAAAAACTCCTTGCCAGCCAATGAAACCGGCTCCTAACAGCATGTCATACCCCACAGCCAAGAAGCGCTAATCGACATGCTCTGAAACGGTGGCCCTAAGTCATGTGCTTAATTCCTTAGTTCCTCGTTCTGGGGGAGGGGGGGATCAAACATCTTCCCATTAATGCACAAAGAGATTTTGTCACCACATTAACACCCTCACGTTGCTATGACGCCCTTCTCATCCTCCTCGCCAGCTGCTTTGGAATAAACACTCATATGGACACCATAACCCTCATCATTCTTTTTCCCCCCCAGCATAAAGGCTGAGTATCACAGTAAATGGGGCTCCATCAGGAGTGCAACACGTTTGATTAAAAACCTTATTAAATGCAGATTGGCTGAAACACTGGGCAACACTTGGAAGCTGCCAGTGGCGTTTCTTGTTGTTGTTGTTGTTTATTTGTTTGTTTTGTTGTTTTTGAGCCCAGGAGATGTCTTTCCCTGAACATTAGTTTTACAAAAGAGTAAGCAGCATTTACATATAATACAGCAAGCCTGCTGGCACTAGCATAATTGACCATAGCAAATATCTGACAAGCCATAAGGGTGTTGCGTAATCTGCATAAACATGTGACACTTATGACAACCAGTTAAAATGGCTAGAAACTCTAACACTACAGACAAACACAAACCTCTATATATAGAAGAGACACTGTGGTATTCTAAGATGCCTAACAAGAGAGATATGAAGATCATGGTTAATAAAGACAGCGCAGAAATATTAATTTATCTTGAGAAGATCTGCTTAAATTTTTGCATGAGTATATCATGTCATGTCCTGTTAGCAGTTCTAACAGTGGCAGTGTTTGAAAAGTGCATTCTTTTTTATTTGCAGTAGCATGTGTAGTCCTCTTGGTGGCGCTAGTAGTAGTTTTGTTAGTAGTGGTGATATTTTAATATTGTTTCTCACTATATAGTCTTTCCTGTCACTAATTTGATTTATAACCTACAGGTGTAAACTCAGTAAACACCAATCCTCAGAATAAACACCAACACCAAGAAGTATTTCTGCAAAATAGAAGTGAAATTCCTCATTATATTTCATTCTCATTGAAGTAACAATTTTATTAAAACCACAAATCACATTTTTAAAATAAATCACCTTTTCTAAGTGACAAGAGCCCACCCAGTAAAAATTAAATGTTAATATTCTGTAATTTGTTGCTTTGATTGTTGTCTTATTTGCTTGTAAATATTTAACTTCACATAGACCTTATATAGCTGTATATATTATAGAATATCAGCCATTTTTACTAATGTATGAAGATCAATGCAGAAGTGACTGTGCAACCAAAACAAGTCCAGTCCCAACGAGTCCAGTCACAACGAGTCCAGTCCCAACGAGTCGAGTCCCAATGAGTCCAGTCACAATGAGTCCAGTCACAATGACTCCAATCACGAGTCCAGTCACAACAAGTCCAATCACAAGTAGCATTTAAAATGATCAGCGTGTTTAAAAATGCAAAACGTAAAATTGTATGGCAAACATTCTTGTCTACACTCCTCAACATTCTCACTGCACTTCCACACAATATTCCCCAGGCTCACTAAACAAAAAAACTAAATATGTTCAAGACACAGGGAGCCAGGGAGATTTGAGAGAAACAGCCCAGAGAAACACTGTTCAAGTCCCCAAGAGTGCTGTCTCCAGCCACCTGGTGATGGTGGTGCTGTCCCTGTAACGGTAACATGCTACTGCATGCTGTGGCTGAGATCTGAGCAGGAAGAAAAGAAACTGATTTCAGATCAGAAGGCAGGCTTCCTCCGAGCAAGGAGGTCCAGGAGAGCTTCAGCAGAAGACTGAGCGATAGCCCCCTCGGGCGTAGCTCCTCATGACATGGCATCGGTCCTGAGGAGGTGCTGCATCTGCTAGAAAGACGGGAGGATGGTGTCTCCATCTAGAAAATACATCAATAAATCTTATAAATCTCTTAAAACATGGCACATCTGTTCAGGTGATTTTTTTGCCTGTAATTAGAGGAATGAAAAAGGAATTCAGTAAAGAGCTGCTACATCACGCATCATGTGATTCACCACTGATGCATTTCATAGTGAAATCTATAAAACTGGCCTATAAAATTAAAATGCTTTTTTTTTTACACGAAGCATACGTTTTTTCATGGAGTCCGAGTATATGTCCCAGAAAATGTCTAGTGCGTCTTGTATGTATGTTTAACCATTTAACTATTCTGGCAAAATAAGTCAGTGGTACTTTCATAAAACATTTGAACAAAACATCAACCTTATGACACGTGAAAAACAGAGCCAAGCCATTATGGACCGGGAGACGAATAACCGAATCTTGCAGCAAATTGTTGGCATCATGCTGATTGCTCTCGCAGTCTTAAGACATTTAAGAAATCCGAAGTACTTTGCAGTTTTATTAAGTACTCAAAATGCTTGATGCAGTATTTGCGGAAAGTGCCAGAATCTAATGTTTAGAAAACAGACTGCTAATTAGGTGCTTCGACTCTCCTGTGGAGACACAGCGCAGTAAGACCCTTTCACAGCTTCACTTGTATGACAGCATAGCAATTACAGATCGATAGCAAGAGAATTCATACTGGTGGTCGACATGAAGAGTAATAGCTAAGGAATCTCAGATGAATAGAAGTCATCAATCACAGCTCTGAATCCTCTAAACTCCAAGTAAGGGGTGATGCAATTATGTGACACCTTTTTATCTAGATTGAATAACAACACGTTGAAAACTGGGCTGTTTAAAGTTTTGTCATTTCAACCAGAACAGGTGATACTGGTCAGCAGGGTCAAGTGTTTTTTATTGTCATTCAACCATATCCAGTACGGAACACAGTGAGATGAAACAGCATTTGCACAGAAACCAGGTGTTACATACACCCAGGTGTTACAAAGAACAGCTCACTGACGTGAGACAATACTTAAAGTGCAACATGTGTAGCGATGCAGAGTACAATAAATACAACAACACCAACAACACAGTACAGTAAATACAATAAATATGGGGGGAGAAGGAGCAGGAATGTAGACAGTCAGTCCCTGTGTTACAGTTAGCAGCAGGTGGGAAATAGGGCAGTGCTTCAAAAGATGCAGCTGTGATTGTGTGTGGGGGGGGGGGTGTGGTATCACTGGTTATTGATCAGTCTGATGGGACGAGGAAGAAAACTGTTGCACAGTCTGGAAGTGTGGGCTCAAATGCTTTGTTACCTTTTTCCAGATGGCAATAGAGTGAAGAGTGTGTGTGTGTGTGACGGGTGTGTGTGATCAGTCACAATCCCGGTTGCTTTGCGGATGCAACGTGTGGTATAAATGTCTGTGATGGAGGGCACTGGTGATCTTCTCAGTCCTCACTATCCATAGGTGCAGTTCCCAAACCAGGCAGTGATAGAGCTGCTCAGGTTGCTCTCAATGGTTCCTCTGTGAGGATGGGAGGAGGCAGTCTGCACGGAAAGTAGAGGCGTGGCTTGGACTTCTTTGCAAGAAAAATGTTTTTAGGAAAAATGTTCTCAGGACACTGAGAGCACTGGTCAGCAGATGCAGTTCAAAGGGTAAATAAGATCTTGCTGAAGTTGCCATGGTTGTTCACCAGCAGTCTCCAAAATCCGCACCTCCCTATACACCTTCCACTAATTCACATCTGGTTGGTTGTTAGTCATAAGTATGATGTACGAGTATGAAGACTTCAAAATATACTGGTAAAGAAAATCTTCCATTCTAATAAGCAGGATTGAGCCATTCCCACTCACGTACCTGTCATGGTTGCCAAAATTCCTTTTGCTTTTATCAGCAAACCCTCACTTTAGAAGTTAAAGGCGTGAAACTTTTACAAGCTTGCTGATGTATTCAGAAAGTGTCTTCAGCTTACTAAAGCTGTCAACCAACTGCTTGGCAGCGTAATACAGACATTTTAAACAGAATCCATTATCTAATGAATAACCAACCCAAACAAGCAGTACTGTAAAATAAAAAAAGACGTGTTATTTCCACCATGGTTTGCAGATTAATCCCAGAATGTTGTCTGAATGACAAATGGGACAACCTCATTTTCTTCTGTCTTCTTAGTAGAAAAACTATGTCCCTGTCCTGGTGAGGTAACTAATACATGACAAGCAAACAGGCCAAAAATGTTTTTGTTTTTCAGAAAAATGTTTGAATGTGCAACTTTTAGCAAACAACGCTTAAGACTGAGCCTTTACGGATGTATGTGTCCAGTGTTGGGTTTTAACAGACGTGTGTTCAGTGCTGGGTGTTTACAGATGTGTGTGCAGTGTTGGGTGTTTACAGATGTGTGTGCAGTGTTCGGAGTTTATAAATGCATTTGTGTCCAGTATTGGGTGCTTACAGATATGCATTCAGTGTTGGGTGTTTACAGATATATGTGTGTCCAGTGTTTGGTGTTTATATATGCATATGTCTCCAGTCTTGCATGTTTACAGATGTTTGTTTCAGTGTTGGGTCAATATAAATGTATGTCCTAGTGTTGGGTGTCTACAGGCATATGTGTGTCCAGTGTTGGGTGTCTACGGGTATATGTGTGTCCAGTGTTGGGTGTCTATGGGTATATGTGTGTCCAGTGTTGGGTGCTTATAGATGTATATGTGTCCAGTGTATACAGATGTAGGTGTGTCCAGTAATCTTTTTCAGATGTATGTGTAACTCACCTGCAGCTAACAACCGTGCAGCCATGCATATGCAAAATGTTCCTGCAAGAAGTTGCTGACTTTTGAAAAGTGCCAAACTGCGAACAAGGGTTGAAAACCAGAAAACCCTATACTTGGCTGACTTCCCGTGAATTGACTGGAAATAAGAAATCATCTCAAAGCTACATTACTCTGGAGGAAAGCTAATCCAGAAGAGGACACTTCAGACAGTCTAGAGCTCATCTGCTTGCTTATAAAAGAGCGAGAGTCGTGTTTAGCTACTGGTGTCTGATATCTAGAGCTTATTGTGTAATCCTGCTGTGTCACATGCTCTCTAAGATGAGCTGGCATCAAACAGTTCTGTTTGTCCAGTGCACTCATTTGTTCATGTGTAATTATGATAATGAGAGCTTTCAAAACAATTCGTCTGCACAGTTACCCAGTTTCTTTTTTTCTGGTTAAGTCAGAAGAAGTATAAAGGCTCTTTTAAAGGCCTTACAGTGAGACATATGATAGTAATGTTATTTTGTTGTTAAGGCACAATTATCATGGCCATCATTTATTCATTATAAAAACTAAGCAACTGAATACTGCTTTTGTTACAGATCACATAATAACAAGATGAAATGATGAGTGAATGATGGGTGTAGGTCTTTTTTGCCTGTACCAGACAAATGTAATTGTCACAATTCTATAAAATATTTTTAAAAAAAAACAACTTTTACCAAATTAGCTGTACTAATTGATTTGCAAGCATCATAATGCACGGGGTGACGGTCATCCCACTGAGTGTGAGCGCCATTCCATTTTCAAATGAATCATTCCGTATGGTTCCTTTTGTAGGGCTCAAATATAGCTGAGGGTCACAAAATACCAAGAAAATCCATGTGCGATTGAATTGAGACTGTACATCTATATGAAGCCAGTATTACTGTCAAAAGAGATGATGCCTAGACCAAACAAAAGGCAATTATAGGTGAAATCTAAACCTGCTGGAGGCAGCATCATGCTAACATGATGGATTAATGCTGTAATGAGGCTATTTTTCTTAAACTTTTCTGTATTTGAATGCACTGTGGATTCACAGCCCCCCAACTCATCCACCAACGAGACATGAAGTCAGGCCATGTTACTAACATGTGATTTGAAAATGAAACAACACTCTGAAGTACATATGGTCCAGAGCCCCATAAGGCCCCTGAATTGTTCAATCAGAAATATGTTTTACTCTCTGCCCAAAAAGCATCGCCAAAAGGAAACACTGCATAAATCATTTCCCCCCCAAAATGCAATTCTAAGCTTCGAGTGCAGCTCTTTTGAGGCGTACCCAGGTGTCCATCACACCTACCCATCTGCCAAGCTCCTAACCGTTCACAGGGGAAATCTCAATGCAAGTCTGAGCACTATCAAAACAGCATTTCT
>JAOXYF010000019.1:9935811-9949194 GCA_028565775.1 Sternarchorhynchus goeldii
ACACAAACGTCTGAGCTGTTCGTGTTTTGTCCCTTCAAACACACAAACGTCTGAGCTGTTCGTGTTTTGTCCCTTCACACACACAAACGTCTGAGCTGTTCGTGTTTTGTCCCTGTAACAGACTCACGGCATTTCATTCTTCAGGAAGGATGTTTAGACGCACTCATGCATTACATGTAACTAAAAGAGAGAAATAGAGGGACAGAGAGAGAAAGAGACAATGGGAGACGGAGAGGAAAAATCTAATGAAGCATAGCAAAGAAATGAAGTTGGTAAATGCTCAGCACTGACTTAAGCAAAGTGTATGATTGTGAAGATTTGTAAAAACATGAAGAAGCACTGAGGTCTTAAAAGGAAAAACCACATAAGAACCCTCAGACTTAAAGCTGGCCTATTTTATGAATGAGAAATAAACGCTGATCTTAATTATAAAATCCATCACCCGAAAGAACATAAACTCTTCTCTCTTTAGCAGTAACAGCTGAACCCTCAAACACATTTTCTGTTCTCTTGCTGAGCACAGCTCACCAGTCCGATTGTTAACAAAGACTACAATGGCTTTCTGACATAACAGGCCAGAAGAAACAGCTCCACTCAGGCTGTTTAAAAACCCCTTACAGCAGCCATTTATCCATGCTACTGCTGCTAGAACATGCAAGAAGGTGACGACTGTGTGCTGCTGACATCTGATGGAGCAATTATAGTGTTCTGGCATGCCAAGTAAGGGGCGGGGGGAGGGGCATATTAGCCTTGAATTCTATTTTACTAGAATTTTATTTTCTTTATTCATAATTCATATTCGGTTTTATTGTTTTTCGTTTGTTTGTTTCTTTTTTCTTTTTTTTTTATCACCCCATGTCTAGTAACTGCTGAAAGGGCCTGGAGGTGTGGGGGCGGAGCAACTACAAGGACTATTATGCACTGCTGTTTTGGTTAGGCTGCAGGAGTCTGTCCCTGTTGGTTAGGCTGCAGGAGTCTGTCCCTGCTGGTTAGGCTGCGGGAGACTGTCCCTGTTGGTTAGGCTGCGGGAGTCTGTCCCTGTTGGTTAGGCTGCAGGAGTCTGTCCCTGTTGGTTAGGCTGCAGGAGTCTGTCCCTGTTGGTTAGGCTGCGGGAGTCTGTCCCTGTTGGTTAGGCTGCGGGAGTCTGTCTCTGTTGCTTCGCCCGCACCAGCACTGATTAGCTGCTTGATTAATCTGTGCTTCCTTCTCCACCAGGGCAGGCCGTGAATAAGCAGCTGGTAGAAAAGCACAATTGCCTGCACTTATTGGATTCCACCTACAAAAAGCCAAAGACTGACCCTCCCTGCATACCGTTCACCCACAAAAACAACAGCAGCGGGTGTCGAGTTGAGCAACGGTGCGGAAATTGGATCCCAGGGCTCTCAAAGTGGCTCCTCATGCCCTTTCCTTGGTAGGAGCTCTTGAGTATTATCTCTGACTTTGATCATTAAATTTGGCTCCCCAGTTTCTTGTTTCTTATATACAGGACATGTTCAAGGCCAAGAAAACCTTTCACGTTTGATTTAGATATGTTACAGAGTGCCACAGTACAACCGCATGCATGACTTTCTGAAAAAGTCTACTCAGTCAAAGATCGTTTGGAAGTCAAAGGTCATGCAGTGACTCACACATAAGAGAATGTTTTGTTTTGAGATTCTTGTCTTATCAGTGAAGACCTTCCAGTTTTGCCATTTAGGCTACAGGGCAATACAGAAACACTGGAATTCTCATGCACATCAGCTTTATAAAGGCAGGCAAAGAAAACAGTTCAGCAGCATAAGTGATGCCTACTACTTGAAAAAAAATGCACATTGTATAAAATAAAAACACACTATTCCACAGTGATTGCACAGAGAATTACTGCACAATGAGTTGCTGTTATGCTGAATGAATTATTATATGAAACAAAACAAAAAAAAACTCTAAACAAACAACGGACTGGGAGTGTGGAAAAGTACCCCGAGTATGAGAGAAGAAGAGGTAAATAAGTACCCAGTCCTTACTGGTTTCTTCAGTACCCAGAGGTTGTTATGTTATGTACCCAGTAAGGTGTTGGAGTGTTGTGAAGTGTTAAATAAACATGGTGTGAGTGGTGTGTGTGTGTGGGGGGGGGGGTTTCCTTCGAGCCTTAATGTTCTTAGCAACCAGTTTGACAGTGGCTGAATTCTTCCACCTGAACAGAGTGAAATGGGAGGTGTTGATTGAACTCGGGGTACTTAAGAAAATGACTCCCAACCCAACATTTTTTCTCTTGCTGTCCTGTCATATGTTCCAACCCTGGAAATTTCCCAAGGCTCCACATATAATTCCTTGATTGAACAGTCAGATACATAAACCCTTTTTGTAATAACATCAAGTCGGAGGTTCGAAGACGATCAGATACCGTCGTAGTTCCGACCGTAAACCATGCCGACCCGCGATCCGGCGGCGTCGCCACCAGCGTCATATGGACCCCTCAGAGCCTGTTTCACCTGCAATCTGCACTCAGATTTCAAGCCCGACGTCGACCCTGTGCACGTTTCATCAACAGCAGACCCAGGCCTGGACAGCAGCAAAAGCTGGAGCCTCCCAGGTGACCACGCCCCTCATGAGGTAAACCCAGGCCTGACCAATGCTCAGATAGCAGCCCGGTGCTATCTGATCAATGGCTATGCACGCACAATATGAAGTGTGCAAAAGACTGAGGAAGTGGTACCGGCCCTGACTTTCACAGAGATGGATTCAATGCTAAACCTCTATGGCTGTTGTCCTGTCCATGCGGGTAGATGGTAGTGGTAGACGCTCCCAAGGCCCCTATGGCTGTTGTCCTGTCCATGCTGGTAGATGGTAATGGTAGACGCTCCCTAAGGAAAGCCAAGGATGCTCGAGCGCAGAATCAGGAACTCGTGGACATGGATCTTTGGCTAGAATTTTAAAGAGTTTTGAAGTGCCTCTTACAATGGGCTTAAAATCACTATGGCCAAAGCTTTTTTTACTGTTACTAGGTTTTTTGTTTGTGTGCTTGTTTTTTTTTTGTATGGATAGATAGTAACTCATACTTTGACCTACTCACGCAGCTGTAGCACTCATGACCACATCTAAATCCAATTACACCCAAGTGAAAACTGTTAGCATCAGTTGCTAATTATACATTATTAATTCACTGCTCACATGTTCAATTTGGGTTTCCAGAGAAGTCCAATTTAACGGCTATTAAAAGGAAATAAATAATAAAGAAAGAAAGAAATCATCTTTGTGTTGAACTCTGTTTTTATAAAATAATCTTTTGGAGGTGAAATGAACTCATTTCTCTACATGCTTTGTCATGTTGAACATCTGTATCGGAAATGATCCTCTATTCACAGTCGATGAAGCCCGAGTTACAAACATCTGGAAAGTGGGTCAAAGCCTGATCTACAGTCACGCTTAAAGGAACAGCATGAGAACACTACTGTAGGGAGACGGGCTGTAGAGAGACCATTTATCATCTTGGTTTTCTTCTGTCTCCAGAAGTGCTGACCAACTGACTTAGCTTTGTTTCCTTTCTCTTCCTTTCTCTGAAGTTTGTGGAAATGTTTATAGCTCAAAAAGTAAGACAATTGTTAAAGAATTTAACAGAAGAGTATGTATTTAGAATGTAAAATCCAGTCCTCTCTTTTTACATGTCAGACTGTTAAGGATTTTGTCATTTCCATGGTAACAGGTCTACTATCTTAGACCCTAGAAGGATCTCAGACACAAACTGTATAATTCTCTCAGAATTATTTCTTTTGTAAAGGAACTTTGACAACTTGTAATGATCACTAGTGCACAATTCTCTCAGACCCTTTCAGACAGGTCTGTGTTAGTAAGGATACAGATAATAGTTAGATGATTTGTGAAAGCTGCCATATTAGGACCCTGAAGACTCTCTGATCACCATCTTGGAAACGTTCACTGGGCCTTGGCCAGGTACTTTCTGACAACAGTGTGAACCAACTGTCAGAAAGACACAGCATGGGTGTGTTGAAAAGGGCATAGAAAACAGCAGACTGCATAACCATTAAAAGCAAAATAATAGATCACTACATTACTGAGGATTCTGGGATACTGCCAGCGTTGACTACAAATGTGTTGGGAGTTGACGCTGCAGAGGAATTGGCTAAACAAACCACAAGAATTGAGTTTTTTTCTTTACATTAGTCGACCATTCTCCATGGAAGAGACCACTACTTTGTAGGTGCTCACCCAGTGCTATTGCTGCTGAAGTAACTCTGTACTCTCCCTTGTGGTCCACACAGGGGTTGAGAAAGGACACTTGTTACTGCTTTGTCTGGCAGATGGCTTTGATAGGCTAGATCTCATAAAAATACTGCTCTCATCAAAATACAGCTCACTTGACCAAGTAGACAACTCGCACTGTAAAGATAAAACAAGCCCACTCAGGAATACAGGCAAGGACACAGACTGAAAAACAGAATACCATTACCTAAGACACTTTTCTTATCCATATTTGGAGACTTTCACAGAATTATGGTGACAAACAATATTTAATACAATATTTAATACAATGGCAAACAATATTTTGAAATGAAAGAAATGTACATTCAAAAGAAACCACTTGTCTTGTTCAAATGCGTAGGAAATTCAGTATTTAGAATGTCATACTTGTTTGGTGTAAAAAGCATTGTTAGAAACGTGCCTGGAGATGCTCCAATGAATGAACAGCTCAGTTACATGAATCTCTCTTCATGGGAGTTATCCCCAAGTAAACTGACTGGTGAAGTATACATAGACCTGGCTTCCAGGACATCACACAGGACAGCGGATCATTTAGAAATAACAAAATAAGAGCTAGTTTATCCCATTCCTCAACAATAAATCTGAGCCATCTTCAGACTAGACTAGGATCTTCAGACCAGGATCTTCAGACCAGACCAGCCATGTTCAGACCAGGATCTTCAGACCAGACCAGCCATCTTCAGACCAGGATCTTCAGACCAGACCAGCCATCTTCAGACCAGGATCTTCAGACCAGACCAGCCATCTTCCAAATTCAAATTCAAATTCTGACTGATCTCCTATTGATCTGTCACCTCCAGCCATGACCAGGATGCAGGCAAAAAAAAACAAAACACCCTAGGCCTTCAGTCAGATCTCTGCTGGAAGGCTGAGTCTCATTCCTTGCTCAAGATCGTCCTTAAAATCAGACCTAATCAAAGCCATGACAAACTTTTGTTTGCAAGTTTTACATTATCAATTTATATTATTAAATATTTAATATTAAAATATTAATATTTGCTTAGCCTATTAGTGTACTGACCTATATGCTGTCTCAGATTTGTCACAGTCTGTCACTACAAGTTCATTATTGCCACTCATTTTCACTCAAGTTGATTTTAAATCTAAATTTAAACCCCTTTTAAAAAACTGCATATATAAAACATTGAATAGAACATAAAATATTGACATTCTGAACAGTGACAAACACACATCCATTTTTGTTCCATGTACTCTCATAAACATATTAAACATTAATTCATTAAGTAGCTGTTTACAAAGACATCCTTAAAACGAGACACAGCAAAGTTCGTCCATGAACAAACAGGTGTCCAGAAATACTAAACAAAAGAAGAAACTATCAAATTTTCAACCCCCACTCGAAACAATGTAGAATGTTCCAATTTCAACTTTCAATTTCTGAGCATTTGCTTGCCAGCACAACAAAGGAACAAGATAAACAAGAAAACAAAGTAAACAAAAGGAACAACAACAATCAAAAACTCGATTTGAAACAATTAACAACAGAGCAGCCTGTAACTGTTTTAACAGAAACAACATTCTGAAATTGATTTTGATTAACTTAAACAGCTCCCTTAAATTAAATGGGTTATTTCCCTTTGCATATGTTGTTATACCAAACTGGGAGTACTGCAAAAGTGAGGTTTTAAACGACTATAAAACCTGCTCCTGCTTCACTAAACGACCTGTAGCTGTATAATGACCATGGAAGGCATGAACAATGTGAGCTTCACCAATCAGACGCCCACAAGGAAAGAAAACAGGCGCACTGTTCCAGATTAAAGGATGTTGTGCACTAACTGCTGTATAACCTGTTCAGCACTGTGCTAGCCAGCACTAATCCTGCAAAAGTTTGGTTTCAACACTTACAGCCAATAGTAGCCGCTATTGCCCCCCCTCCCCCTTCCATTTCTGCTCCACTATACTGTGTTTTTCTTCCTGGAACGTCAGTACAGTTTTGACCAATCAATATGATAATCTCTTGTTATTAAAATAAAAAAAATGTGCAGTAATCAAAGCGCGCTGCAATTTTAAATCACAAGGTAATTAGCAGTGGTTCACACAACACTAACCTCCAGCACTCTCATACTCTCACACTGTTTAATGCAACTGGCAGCCCTAAATCATCTAAACAAAGATCCAATATTAATGTAACATTTTGGATGCACATTAGATGCACTGAGATTTTATTCACATTCAAAACGTCTTTTTAATGATGACAGAATGAGTGAGGAGACTTATGTCTCTGAAATGAAGATGAGTCTTTCTTAAGGAAACGGCATAATAACGGCATCTCAGTCACTTCATTATCTCCAAGCACATCCAAGCAGTTCAAGACACTTCAAGATAATCCAAACTACTGAATGATCAGAGACAGACAGAGAGAGAGAGAGAGAGAGGGAGCAACAGAGACAGAGGCAACCAGAGACGGTTAGGGGGAGAGAGAGAGAGAAAGAGAGAGAGAAAAAGAGAGAGGGAGAGAAGGTGGAAGTTACATTGACATCAGCATTGCAGAGTAATTACACGGCAGAGATGAGAACGCTGTGTGGCCTTTTTAAGGTGAAGTCCACATCCACTAACTTGTTTGCAGCACATTATTCTACATGATTATTCAGACTATTTGAAAACACAGACATGGGAGACTGCACCAAACAACCCTCTTACCATATGTGGGGTTTAAGCAACACGGCATGGCTGTAAATGGAAAGCGATATCAGTAAGAGATATCAGTAACAGTGCAGGTTCAGTGCAGGTTCAGTGCTCTATTAGCCAACCCAAATAGGTCTAGAAAAATCTGCAAAAGCTTTTTTTTTTTTCCCCAATGCACTTTCAGGTAGCAGTTAGCAGTGTTACTCTGTTATTCTGTTTTTCTTCATGGAAAATCAGTGCAGTTTTGAATGATCAATATGATAATCTAATCATTAAAATGAAAGCATTCAGCAGTTGAAGCTCCTTTGAATTTCCATTTTGAATCACGAGCTAATTTGCAGTAGTTCACACTCCACTGACCTTCAACACACTCATAATTTGAGCTGCTGGTTAATGCAATTGGTAGCCCTAAATCATTGGAATATGGTTATAACTGGTAGCTGGTATACTTATAGCCGGTATTGATTAGAACCATAACAGTCGTGATTCGTTATAACATAGTAGCTGTTCTTTTGGATGCAGACGTATATGCAGGGCCTTATTTAAATTCAAAACGTCTTTTTTATGGTGGCAGGATGAGTGAGTAGACAACGTCTCCAAAATGAAGATGTGTCTTTGTTAAGAAAACATCATAAGTACATATAACTTGTACTGCAGCCCCTTCATTATATTCATACACTGCTGTGTATCGTACAGTGAAGCTTTGCACATCCAGCAGTTCAGACTGTTGCAAGTTAATCCAAACTACTGAATGATCAGAGAGAGAGAGAGAGAGAGAGAGAGAGAGAGAGAGAGAATGTTACCCGGACATCTATAGTGCATATATCTCATTGCTAAAGGCATTAATGCAACATTTCAGATTAATTACATTGCCAAGCCTAGAGGTCCACTTGGCCGAGACTAACGGTGAAGCAGGAAGCTGTCGGGCAGATTCCCCTTAAGGCCTCTCTAAACGTGCTGAGCTAATTAAGCTGCAATACAGCTGTGAAAATCTTAGCTACTGCCAGAGGTGAAGACTGTGTTTGCGGTACATGGATGCAAGCAAGAAAGTCTAGAAACAGGCTCCAAATATTACATAAAACATACACTAATTAAATACACAGAAAAAAAAACATAACGGAAATCTGAGCAATGATGCAGTAAAAACTGTCACTACATTATACAACAACGAAAGTATATGAAGGTGTTTTTCATTTTACCGTTCAACCAAAAATGTGTTTAATGTGATAACAAGCAGTAGTTGGACATGTTTAAATATATCAGACGTTTTCTGATTGACTCTTGAAAATGCGCTGCGTGATTCCGTGAAACGGCCTGCTCAGCTCCAGCTCAGCGGTGGATTCGAGGAAAAGGCCTGCTCAGCTTCAGCACAGCGGTGGATTCACTGGTAGCAGTACGTTTGCAGCTGTTTGTACTTTTAACAAGTGAAAGTGGAAATGAAAATGGTCAGAAATTGTGTATAACCTATTTATTCACCGTAAAAAAGATAAGTTACGGTTATACAAACGATGCTTTCAGCTTTCTTCTCTGCATATGTGGCCACAGGTGCATGGAACACATGGAACACAACGCCATGGAAACTCTGCCATAAACTGCAGCACTGATTGCAGTTTGCTACATTGTGCTCCATCACATAGCTTTAAACAAAGAGAAATAAATCATAAACAAAAGAAATAAAGAACTACGATATTCAGCCATAAACAATACGCTTAGCAGATTGCTTAGTCTACTGTCATTACTGCTAATGACCATAACAAGTTATGTTTTGTTTTTTTTTAACAACAGTTGTCTTTTTACTCCTTCAGGGTCTGGTATTCAAAGTGTTATTTTGATATTTTAAAATGAAACGTGGTTACCGCAGGGGTTCCTCCTACAGTTTTCATCAGAGAGACACTGGGTGGAAGCGGGGCTGCGCGTTAAATCCCCTGTCTGAGTTTTATACAGCTTTATTGCGTCGATGTTCACAGATGTTTAAACACGCCCCTCAGACTGCAAAGCTTCTTCCTCCAGTCCTCCGAGTTGCCCTTTGCCTTCTCCGTGAGACGCAGCATTGTTACGGGGAGAAATCACAATCCTCTCATCACGCAGTCCGACTGTTTAGCTGCGTGCACACACATTTTCTCTATCGTACTGTTTAATGTACAGTTCACGTTTACCTACGGGTTCCACTTAAGATCAACCCCTCCGATTTCCCAGAGTCTTTCGAACCTTTCCACGGGGAAACAAACACCGCACCTGTTCTGTAGAACACACTTGGTCACAACACATAGTTTACGACAATTACAGAGCCAGATGCCTTGATGCTGCATACATCTGTAATAAGACATCACAGCAAAGGAAAGCGGCAGGTGCTTTGCTGCAGGAGGTCGTCGTGTCCTATTCTGGCAGCTGGGCGCTGCGGCTACACACAGCTCTGGGATCATCCCAAACAGACTCGCCTGTGGTAGACCAATGAGGGCGCACTGATATTGCTCCTCACAAACAAAGATGAAAATCTTTCCTATGCTTCATGCCCTATAGTCCACAACACACAGTACATTGAGTCAATAAAATGCATTAATCCCTTTCATACTGCCTAGCCCATTAAAACATTCAATGAACAATAATGAATGAAGCAGAAGAAAGGACATCAAGCCAGAGGCAGAACCCTGAAGAAACAAAGGCTTCATCTGAGCTCTCAGTGCAGTCAAGCTAAGAACAGGACAATCCTGCAGACACTGCAGCCCAAGACTGGCATGTTAGCATTTTTGGGATGAACCATCTGAAAGTCTGAAGTCTGAGGTAACATCTCTATTTCAGAGCTAGGGAACGAAGCTCTTAGTACGCTAAAGGTTAATGTACTAGCCAGCTCCAACACACAGACGAGCAAAAGATAAACAAGTAAACCAGCAACAAATAGGGAGGAAATAATATTCCTCGTAAACGTAGCTGAAAAATGCAGTTAGACGAAGCTCACATGCCTCAAGTGTCAATGAAGTATCACAACTTATCACAAATGTGTGGGAAGATTTTCTAAGGTTTTGCAATGAAATACATTTTGTTTTGCCCATGTTGTCTTCAAAGTATTTTTTGAAAGAATGGACCAGTGGCTTCTGTATCAATGCCATCAACACTATCTAAGCTTTGTCCAAAACGAGCTTGGATCACCATTACTGTCCAGGACTGATCCACTTCCTTTAATCACCATTACTGTCCAGGACTGATCCACTTCCTTTAATCTTCCAGTAGAAAATGTGGCCCATGTGACAGGAGAATAAAACGGATGCTGCAAACAAGCTACCAGAGCTTCCAGATCTTCTTTCAAAGATTCCAAAACACAGACCTTCTTACATGTCCTGATGAAGTGCACAAATCTTGAATGTAATTCTTTCCTTTGTTATTCATTTGGGTCCTCTTTGGATGGCCAATCAAAGGTTGCTAGGAGACCACTTGAGTAATGAACTATTTTCCGGGCCGATGGCAACTCAACTGGTAGATTAAATTAATCCCATTAGAGGCAGTGGGTAACATAATGATCAGCCGCACATGCATCCCCTTCATTTTTCTCTGTTACACACATACACACACATTCTTGATATTAGCATTTCTCTACACATCACACTCCAAGTTATCCGTCTGCCGGTAGCCCAGCGCTGCTATAGTTATGCATTCCTCGGCTTGAGCAAATGGTTTCTGTGCTGGTAGAGGTTGATGCCTCAAGAAGCCAGTGCTGTTCAACTTCCTGCAGACATAATTAAGGGTCTCCCAGCAGCTAATTAGCCTTCAACTGATGGCATCCCAGCAACTCTTTCAGTTCTGGTCAAAGGGCACCAGCAGTTCCAAAACAAAAACAGGTCACAATATGTTCCAGGGAATCAGTGCTTCTGCAAAATGTGACATGGACATACTTTTTGTTCCCCTTTCCTGACAGTATTTTGTTTGAACAATAAGCCATACATATCCTTTTGTCATTTTATCTGTATTTTCATTTTCTTTCTATCTGGCTCCTTGACGCAAAACTGATTTAATTTTAGTCCTGTAGGTGTTTTCTGCCACATTCTTTTCTCTTTTGAGATTCCGTCAACAGATATTGAAAGGATTTGCAAGCACAAGGTGTAAGGTAACTGAGATTACTATTGTGTAATCTAACTGACATTGTGTAATCTAACATCACTACTCCACTCATCCTGAGGTATCAGACCTGGAGTCGCCATTAAAAAAGTCCCACAAAATCAAGGACAAGAGAACAAACAAGAGAACCCCTCACTTAGCTCTGGACACCTATAAATCCCAGCATTCGTATCTGAAATAGTCACTACACACGTGAAAGAACTGCACTTTGAATTTATTACATTTATTACTGGAATTTATTACATTACACTAATCCAGCAAATTCTAAGAGACTATACTCAGCTGATAGGAGTAACTCAGCTGCCTGTGTTAATGCAGGAGTAAAAATTTCTTCCTCCTCATACATCTATACTGAATGGTCATAATTACATGGAAAGCTGACCATGGGAACTAATGTGCTGTCGATGTCCCTCTTCTCCAAACGGTTTTACATACAATTTTGGAGTGTGTATGTATTTGTTACAACACAGGATATTTATGTGTTCAGGTAAGAATGTCTATAATATAACAGACATCACAGTTCATCCCAGAGGTGTTCAGTGGGGTTGAGGTCTGGGCCCGGTACAGACCACTGGAGCTCCTCCACACAAAACTCATCAAACCATGTCTTTGATAAGGAGCACAATCATGATGCAACAGGAAATGCCCCTCCCCAAACTGTTGCCACAAAGTTGGAAGCATGTAATTTTCCAACGTCTTTGTGTGTTGTGGTATTACTATTAACCTTCACTGAATGGACTAAAGGACTTATCCCCAACCCTGACAAAACCCAGAAAAACAACCCCGGTGTTTATCTGCAGATATTTCATGACTGTAGTTCATGACACTATTAGCAATGAGCGTGGTTGAAAACACCTGAATTCAATAATTAGGAAAGGCGTCTTCATACCAAAGCAGAAAAGAACAATACAACTGAGTCACCAGTTGATTGGGAGGACATATCTAGTAGTGTGGTGTGGAACTTGCTTGGCCTTCAAAACAGTGTGAATTTGTTTGAGTGTGAATTCAAAAAGATGCTAGTTGCACTGCAACCACACAAAAATGACTGTTGCCCAATTGCTGCATATTTTGCATTTTTTTATCTTGTATATTCTACCTACAGTCTGCAAATGTGACTGTGCAGTTTCCTCCAGGATTAACATATTTTCTGCCTATCAAATCTGCACTGCTTCGGGCTTTGCTGCAAACAGCCCTTTCACTTCATCCGAAACATGTCTGTTGAGCTGAGATCTGGGGTTTTTTGCAGGCCAGTGAAGCACTAAAAAATTCCTGGAACCATGCTGGTGGGTGACATTTGCCTTGTGACATGGTGCATTGTCACACTGAAAGAGTCCATCCGTGTGTGGGAAAACTGTAGCCAAGCAGGGATGAGCTGGGCCAGCGTTCTGATATGCTGCGACGTTCGGATGTTGGGATGTAATGGGTATCAGGGATCCAAATGGGTTCCAGGAAAAAGTTACACCAAATTGTGAAGCTTCCCTCAGCATGAGGCACCAGAAAGCGATATCTGGATGAGCCGGTAGCTGCTTTTCGCCCTCCTTAACAGTCCTGTGTCCACTGAAGATGCACTTTCTGGTCCACTGGGCCTGATGTGGTCGTTGATGAAGATAAAGGCCTATAAGGATGGCATTTTTCATAGTCATGTTCAGTTTGGATGTGATCTGCCTGGGTATGGTCCACTTGTTTTCTTGCATAACTCACCAATCTCCATGGACCCTTGCATCCATATCTACTCGTAGGTTTTTTTTCTACTTGAACCCATAATTAGATTATATCACATGTTGGGGATAAAACCAGCCAATGAGATGCTAGTTTAATCCAGTCTAGAAATCACCACAGCCAAAGAACAATTACTATGTTGTATTGCCATACTGTACATTTGAGTTGTATAGCATCGTCTTCAATTTGTAATTCTGATTTGTAATTCTGCTCTGTAATTCTAATCACGCCTTGTCCTTAATTCTACTCATAATTCATAATTCAGAGCAAAATCGTGTAATCAGTGTGTAACATCACATACGACATAATTTGTAAATGTTTGATTTATGACAGCAAGTCATCAAAGGAGTAAGAAGCAGATCCAGAACTTTTGTAGCAAAGACAAATTCCAACCAGGAATGCCTACACTGTATTTCAAGATTAAAATCTAGATTTTGGTGGTGGTAAGTCTGATTGTGGTGGTAGTAAGTATGATTTCATGTGGCAAGTACTTGTAAGGGAATTTAATGATTCATGATTCATGTTATGTTCTGAATTAAATGTCTCTCTCTAGTTAAACTAGTTGCTCCACCTTCTTAGTGGAGGTCACTTCTTAGTGTTTCACACCCCATCCTTAAGACCAATCATCTAGTTGTTGATTCCACC
>JAOXYF010000019.1:9974073-9985082 GCA_028565775.1 Sternarchorhynchus goeldii
CCCCCCCCCCCCCCCCCCCCCCCCCCCCCCCCCCCCCCCCCCCCCCCCCCCCCCCCCCCCCCCCCCCCCCCCTCAGATTGATTGTTTTACTGCTTAGGTTGTTCAATCAGTTCAATTCTGTATTTCTGTTTCTAACTGAATGGTGTCACTCATTGTGTACACAATACTTTTGCCACGATAGAGGCACCCAGTGTAACTTTGGTCAAAATGTCACTGAAGGCCTGTTTCAGTTGCCATTATAACAGCAAAAGAGTAATCTTCTTTGAGTGACAGGCAATTGAAGAAGACCCCCCCCCCCCTTTTTCTGAAGGATGGTATCATTTTTCTTTCCTAATCTAAAACCCTTTACTGTTGTGAAGGAAGAAGGTTGTGAGCTCAGTTCTTTTCACTGGGTGTGTTTTGTGTGAGTAAATGAAACCACCTAGATCCATGGGAAAGTCTTAATTGAGGTTTTTAGGAAAAGATTAAAAACCAAATTAAAGTCTAGACAACTTGAATACAAAGTCTGATCTCTTAATTCACTAATTCTCTGATCCATTTTTGTGATATTCAACGCAAACCATCCAGGAATTAAAACAAAAATAAACAGAACCAATTTTTTAGCCTGTTTAAACAACTGGATATAACAGACAATCAGACTGGTCTCCTGATGGAAGAAGAAAGTTCCTGTAAGATCAAAATACAGAATAACCAATCCCACCCGGTCTGATCATTCCAATTTGCATCAGACTTCTCTTTACTTTCCGTCTGGGATTCTCAACACAAGTAAAAGACTGCTCAGCTGTTTTTCAACCCAGACCTTATTAAAATTGTTATTTCCCACCATTTACAATCCAGCACATCACAGCCTCTCAGACAGGTTTGGTTCTAAAAAAAAATAACATACCAGACCTCTGCAGTTTCTCCTTGGGATTAAACACAGTCCAGTGGCGATCGTTTAAGACAAAAATCCTGATAAACTTTGATGCTTCAATACCCAATTTCTCACCTGAGGACTTCATGAGATTAATATGGTGCTTTCAGTCAATAAATACACTAAACTGTGCAGTGCCTCAGTGTGTGGACCAGTAAAAGAGGGTTTTATGCACCATACCAAGATCCCCATTCTCCAGCATCCACCTTCTTCTACATTGATATGTATGAACCTAAATGCTCTTCATTTATTTTTCCTTGTTTATGGTACATTAAAACGTTAAAAGAAAACAAACTATGAGCTTTCACTTTGGTTTTTTTTTTCTTCAGAAGACTCATACTGTGAAAAAAAACCCATGGATCTGGATTTAAATCCCTTAACACAACAAACGCTCATTATGGTCGTTTTGTTTCGTATTTCACGCGAGCTCGTTACTGTAACTCTGAGGATGACACAGCGTTTTCATCAGTGCACTCCTCACAGACGACAAACATCTTACCACCATCCTCACAGCATGACTGTCGAAAAACGTGCATTTAACACCAGCTGGCCGTGTGAGCCACTGAAGCAGTACAGTAACTCTCATTTATGTAATTACTCACGGAGTTACATACACAGGCTGCCATGCCTGCTGTGAGTTACATTTGGCACCCCCCTCTTAATCATGAGGACATAATCAATATCCAATACCCCTCTGCTGTGTTTGACAGATTCATAATTACGCCTGTAAAATTAACCACATATTTTCGGCAGGGAGTTCCTCTATAGGATGCTGAGAGGCACTGGCCGAGAGTTGACGAAAAACGACCCCATCTAGTACCAAACTGCGAGTGTCAAACATTCCAGTAGTGTTTGCAAAGTTTGTTGATGAAAACCAGTAGACACAGAATGCCTTCATCATGATGTCCCAGATGGCAGGATGTTTGCTATTTGATTCCTGCCTCCCTTTCATTAACTGTGACCACATATTATCCCAATAATGCCATTGCTGGTATGGAGAAGTTGAAGAAAACCCAAACTGGTAGTCAGAAACGTGTTCTAGTTGCTTCCTTACCTCATTTCTTACAAAAGGAGTATGGGTAGAAGATAAAAGAACATCACCATGGCAACTGACCATGGTGAGCCTTTTCTAAACTTCTTATCTTGTGAATTTATCCACAACAAATAAATACTTTGATTAATGTGGCAGGCTCACTGCACCCTAATGCCCCAGTGCCAGACAATTAATACTAACACTATTCCCTTTGTCACACCCCAGCCGGCCTATCAGCACAGAGACCAGTCTTGAACAGTTAAAGTTAGCATGATCACTTTCGTCATGGGCCAGCCCCTCTATCGACCGCACCACCGGGTAACCTTTTACAGATCACCGACATCAGAGCGCTATCAGGAGGAGATGAGTCATCCTCTTCTTGCTGATGAAATCGTCGGGTTCACCGGGGCTCTGTGGCGAAAGCCGGGGAAGAGAAGATCTCCAGGTATTCCCAGGCAGCTCAGAAAGCCCATCCTCATCTAAGGAGGATTAGCGCAGTGGCAGGGCGATAGTATCGTGGTTATTCTTCAGGCCCAAATCAGCTCCTCCAGGAAGCCACACATTGATTGTGCAGTTGGCAGAAAGCCTGGGCCAGTAGGGTGCCAGGTTTGATTGTCCCTAATCATCTCCAATCATCTCCCTTCAGACTGGGGGAGATGAGCCCAACCAAGGGGAACCTGACCAGCTTGCTACGCTTTATCTCATCCGTAATGTCCCGAATTTCCCATGAAAATCTTTCATGGTGATGCTGCTAATAGCAATTAATCTGTACGATGGGGTGAGAGAAAAAGACTCCAAGAACTTCTACCTTTAAATATAGTGGATGGAGGTTATGTGCTGATGTAAGTACAGTGGATGGAGGTGATGTGGTGAAGCAGGACTGAATGGACAAGAGCCTGAATTCTACATGACTATGCTGGTTATTATTAGTCAGGGTGGAGGCCCTATATTAGCTCCTCGTGGTGTCTATCAAGATATCACTTATTACCACATGACGTCAATAGAATTCTGCCTCTGTTGTCAGGAATCAAATTATAATTTGTATAATCTTTTATATTTGCATCATAATTCATATCAACGTCCTCTGTAGGCAGGGATAAATGCCTGCTTTTACATTTTTCTTAAATGGTTTCACCTTGTTTGATGTGCTTCATAGTTCATATAACAACATAGTTGGCCTTGTCTTTTTGTGTAAGCATCTTCATAAGATGAATTCATTGTTACACTCCATCGTTTTCCATCAATCATTCCATGTTACTCAGTCTATTCATCGTGTGCAATCAAAATGAAACGTCAGGAAAAAACTAATTAAATTGGACATAATTGTGTATTATAACTATTGCTGCTTTTTTAAGGCTAAAAAAGAGTTTTATCTCCATGAGATTTAAAACAAGTAACACTTGTCAGTTTGTCAGGTCCTTCTTTCCCCTCAATAATTGGATTTCTTTTTTTCAACAAAAACAAGATAACCTTTAGAATTATATCTTGCTGTTTTGGATTTAATTAAGGATGTGGTGTCAATTATCCCAAAATGTTATCAGAATATGGAGAAATGTAAAACCTTTATTCTAATAAACACAATGTTTTCAAGCCCTGTTTTAGAAAAGAAATATAGGTTTCTGCTTCACAGGAAAGTAGATTTACTGATCCGAGTTCCAAAGATGAATAGTATATGTTTTAATTACGCCTTACAAAAGACTGTTTTCTTGATATCATTCATATTAGCTTCAGATATTTTAATGCAATCTTTTAATCAACAATGGTTCTCAAATGGACCAGAATATTGAAATCTGCCCTAATCTTCTCAAAGTCATTCTGATAAGAGAAATTCTCCACAGTGCACTGATCTAACGGCACATTACGTTTCTCAATAAAAGCCTCAAATGTTCCAACACCCACACCGTCACCAAACAGATGGCTTTGGCCCAGAATATCCAATTATTGGTGCAGAAGCAGTTAAAGCAAGAGCCACTTAATAGCGAGAAATACCGCTTTTACCCGCAAGACAATAATTGTATTTCTTTTCTCCCCGTAAATAGCCAGGTACATAAAATCAATGTTAGGGAACCCAATAACAATCCATCTCTCTTCCTGCAGCCCGATCGCCAGGTCTCCTGGCCTGCGGGCCTTTATTACCGTGGATCCGTGTTAGAAATCCACTCTGCCGTCTGGCTGACTGGATCGATCCAGCATCTATTTGTTGCATTAAAGTGCTTCTTCCCGGCGACCTGCTCGTGACAGCTGAGCCGCCACCACCCAGAGAGGCACCCAGAGACGACTCTTCACACACAGTGGAGGGCTGGGAGAGACAGTTTCCACGGGGCAGGTCCCTGTAACTACTACTGCATGCTAGAACAGGGAAAACCACAAAGAAGATCCACCAGTGGAATGACACTGGTTGGTAGAAAAATTCCAACTGGGACACCTGTCCACTCTGGCTGACAGGCCCTGTTGTACAGAAATCATCACAGCCCTCCACTCCAAGCAAAAGGCTCTTTAATATAATCCCTTTTTGTATAAATATTTTTTATATTTTAGATGGACCGGATTGGCTGGCATGAACGGTGGATCACGGAAACGCAGGGTAAACTAACACCAGGGTACAGCTGGCCTCTCCATTACTAAATAACCACATACTGTTTTCTTAAAGCTGCGTATGAAACTTTAAAACGTCCCTCTCAGCCAAAAACATGGAAGACACCTCACAGGTTTGGGAGGTGGTCCTGGAGGAGAGGTAAGAAGTGACAGCAATACCACTGAAGGGACCTGCAGCTCAGACAAGCAGATATTTGTTGAGATTAAACCACGTGCAGGTCCACAGGAGGGCAGCAATGCATTACTACTGCATTACTACTACAGTACTAATACTACAGTATTACTACTGTCTTAGGTCTATAATAACTACTGGCTTAGGCCTATAATAACTACTGGTTTAGGCCTATAATTACTACTGGCTTAGGCCTATAATTACTACTGGTGTATACCTATAATTACCACTGGTGTAGGCCTATAAATACTACCGGCATAGGCCTATAATTACTACTGCCGTAGGCCTATAATTACTACTGGCATAGGCCTATATTTACTACTGGCGTAGGCCTATAAAAACTACTGTTGTACGCCTATAATTACTATTGTATAAGGGCTATAATTACTACTGGAGTAGGCCTATAATTATTATTGTCTTAGGCTTATGCATTTGCATTAGTGCTTCAGTCAGTGTTTCTGTGTTTGTGGCTAAATCGTGTGATTTTGTCAGGTTTACAGTGCTTTTGTGACACACAAATGCAGCTGGTTTCACAGCACCCAGAAGAGCACAGGCACCTCCCGCATACTGGACATAATTAAAGTATCCAGGGACGGAGGGTTGGGTGGGGGGGGGGGGCGTCTTTGATCTCCTTAAGGACCTCGCCTGCTGGGCACAGGAGCACCTGTTTAGTTTCTGTTTCATCTGTTTCTCTGCTGAGGGGCATCAGGAGAAGCTCAGTCCATTGAAATGGAATTAAAAATCCCAGCACACTATTACAGCTGAAATCCATCAGCAGAACCACCAAATTCAATCACAAAGGAGAGGGTGGAGTTTTTAAAACACCTTAAAACTTGGGTGATGGAGCCGGTGGGCCAGCTAGTTAATAACACCTATGAAAGACAAGTTACGTTAACTACCTATATGTCAAGATTTGTGTAACTTTGGGAGCTGTCCATTATGTGGTTTTGACCCTCTAGATTAACGAGCATAGCTTGCATCCTCAAACCTCAGGTAATGTGTTTGTAGTGTTCTCCAAAGGTTTAATCTAATCACAAATCACTGACACTGGAAATCTGAGATAACAGGACACAAAACCCAAAAACACAAGTATCGTTAGTTTGCTCTGTTACCTTCTGCAATAGTACAACTCCCCACTACTAACATCAAATAAAAGTAGCATTAGCCAACTTAAGTCTTCACACAATATTACAACAGTCCTCTACCAACATCACCTGGGTGAAGAGAACAAGAAAGGCTCTGTGGAACATCTTCTTAGTGATCCATTATACAGGAAAAAGAGTGAAGGAATCAATTGCATAAAATGGACAGAGTGAAATAAGGTCAATATAGACACCCTAACTAACCCCAGTGAGCAGAACTTTACAGTACAGACACCCTAACTAACCCCAGTGATTCAAGACATCGAATATATGAGGCAGCTGATACCAATCAGATGATTAAGTTCATTCCAAAGAACATAATTTTGTGTTTATTTAAGACAGTTAATTCCAGTTACATTTGGTTCTTTGATTCCAATATGATTCCAATGCTGACTTTAAATGCAAATAATTCTCAAATTAAATTATGTGCTTGGACTTCATAGTTATTGTTTCATTTCACATGAAACGTCCCAGAGAGGAAAGACCTCCCTCACACATGTTCACTGTGCATTTACATTAACATGGACTCTTCAAAACACCATTAAATCAGTTTTGTTAAGCCCTGTTTGCTGCAATGCTCAGACAGTAAGAAATGCACTTCCTTATTCTAAAGCCACTGTCATGTGACCACATCTTCTTCTTCTTCTTGTTTGTAGTTTTTTTCTTTTCTTTTTTTTTCATTCCTTCTTCCTACCAGCTGGAGTGCCTGAAGATCGTTGAATATGTTCTTCTAAACTGCCTTCACAGTACGGAAACAAGTTTTAAGTGATGAGGTTGTTTTTGTTGGTGCTTGGTAGCCTCAACAAGCTTCACAAATGGATTCCCTCCTTGTTACTCAGTCGGTACAGCATCACTCCCCTCACTGACAGAACTGAAGAAACAGTGAGCCATAACCTATTGTTATTAAAGTACCGTGCAATAATCTTTATACCATTATGGTGCGCTGCTTTGAGGGAGAAGTCGATATCTGTGATAGAACATGATAGCTAATGCAGAAACGTGAAGAAGTCATTAGGCTGGTGAGAGCAAAATTGAGCCTAAAGCGTTCAGATACGCGTTTTCAACTTGGAGAGGAATAACTGATGAAGTGTTTTTGCTGGATAAGAGTCTCATGTTGTCAAAACTCTGCTCTCCAAAATTGCTCCCTCAACATAATTGAGAATCTATTGAGTTCCTCTCAGGCTGCCTCTCAGCACGTGAGTACGGGTGTTATTTTTTTTCCCCCGTTCGTTGATATTTATTTGATACTGGGAGTAGGGCTGGAATATCAGTAGTGGCATAAGGGGTTGGACTCTAGGGAGAGTTTGGCGATTGCTGCTGGTAAACTGTTGTCATGGTGTCGTTTCTGATTCATGGTTGTAAGGTTGCAGAGTGCCGGTCAGGCAAAAGAACCAGGCTGCTGGACCAGGATGGACAGTTAGTGCTGTAGCCACAGTATACAGGCTCTTGTTTTCTATACTTTACCTCTGAACTACCAGATTTTGCATAGTTCAACACCATGCAGTAACAGGCCTTCAAGTAAACACAACATCAAGACCATGTTTATGTTGCAATACCAAGCCAGCAGTCTTGTCCCAGGCGAGTAATGCTGAGCTTCCACAGGGTCAACAAGCTGTTACAGTATAAATGTATAAATTTCTCTTTGCTGTTCATCACATTCATGGTAGCTTGACCAGCTGGATGGACTCAGCCTCACTAATACCAACAAGATCTGGAATCAATAGTTTATTGGAATGAGAAAGTTCTCCTTCTCTGTTTCAGATACAGTGTTTATGGCTACATCACATCACCAGCTACTTTGGTTTCTTATCTGCGGCTGCATCATTCCTGATCCCAGAACAGCAGGTTTTATGATAGAACTATAGTGCTTTTTGCCAACCGATGGGTGAGGCAGACTTACACAGCTTCTCTCCTGGACGCTTTTATAGTTCTGCTCATTTACACAAATGATTTTCAAAGGCAGCTAACCAATGACGTGAGCCTTGACAGCATTTTACACGGTTGTGAAATACATTTCTAATCAGCCTAAAGAATGTGATACAATTGGCAGATAGAAATCAAAGGTAATGAGATTATTTGTCAAAATGTCAACACCGCCCTATGAAACAGGATTAAAATCAACCATTATACAATAGACTGTGTACGCCACAGTGCTTGAAGTAAACGTATTTTCCTGATCATAGTTTGTTTCTTTTTTCAATTAAAAACAAAACACAAAAAAACCCGCTGTAAACTGTATTCACTTTCATGCAAGAAGCTGTTTGGCGAGGCCGGTGTTTAGGGAGGCCGGTGTTTGGGGAGGCCGGTGTTTGGGGAGGCCGGTGTTTCTTTTACATTGATCTTGTCTCACAGAGTTTTGCTCAGATGTTTCAGGCCTGTTACCACAGGATTATCTGAAACAGTTTGAACACATATCTAGTTTAATCACATATCTAGTTTAGTCTTGGAGGCATTTCAGCCTCCCTGAGTGAGTTGTACGTTTACATGTCAAGAGAGAGGAGTGTGTAGCTTTGTAGTGGAAGTGAAGTGCGGACTTGAGCATGAACGTGTGTGTGTGTGTGTGTGCGCGGGTATAGGGTGAATTATGTAAGAGTGTTTCTGCTTTAGAGTGGACGTGCTAAAATGAGACTGGGGCTGCTGATTTCATGGCATGTTTGTGTGTGGGATGAGGGAGTGGCATGTTTGTGTGTTTAATAGGGGAGTGGCATGTGTGTGTGTGGGATGGGGGAGTGGCATGTGTGTGTGTGGGATGGGGGAGTGGGATGTTTGTGTGTGGGATCACTTTCCTTTGGCACTTCAAAATTCCCATTTGATCACAATTAAATCAGTAGATATGAACATTAGAGGTAAATGGTTCAAGTATAATTTTGGAAGAGGCTGCTAACGTTGACATGTTTGACAAAGTCTCCCTTACGATGCTGTGTCTAATGTATTCGCTGCTGACAATTAAAAGATCACATGCAAAAGTTCAGTCCCGATCAAATCTCTGCCTGCTAGCCATCTGGATGACTCACCTGGAATTAGTCGTGTGGACACTTGCGGTTCACTTCTTGGTTCACAGCTCTGTTTTAGACATGCATCCTCACTCCCAAAGGATGAGAGCTGTGTAACTCTGTTAGAGCTGTGTAACTCTGTTACGTAATGTATGTAATGTAACTGTTAGAGCTGTGTAACTCTGTTAGAGCTGTGTAACTGTCAGAGCTATGTAACTCTTATGTGATGTATGTAATGTATGTAATTTAACCATGTTAGAGCTGTGTAACTGTGTTAGAGCTATGTAACTCTTATGTAATCTATGTAATGTAACTCTGTTAGAGCTGTGTAACTCTGTTAGAGCTATGTAACTCTGTTATGTAATGTATGTAATGTAACTCTATTAGTCAATAAACATCAAAGCAAAACACTAGGACTGGACTTTTCCTGCATTCTAAGATTGCAGATGGGTCTTGACTTGGACATCAGCATTTAAAATAAAGGCCTTTTAGAACTGTGGAAGAGGGAGAGAAACACATCTTCACCCTACTGGATGGATTTTTTTTTCCCTTTCATGCAATATTCCTAGGTTTTCCCCCCATCTTCTGCTTCCACTACCCACAGACCCACACACATTGTTCTCTCTCTCTCTCTCTCTCTCTCTCTTTCACTACCCACAGACCCACACACACACTATTCTCTCTATCTCTTTCCCTCTGTCATACATGTATGCACAAGCACACACACACACACACACCCTATAAATTAGTAAGTGGCCTGGACCACCTTGACCTGGACGTTAAGCTCATATGCACTTCATCAGGAATCTTCCCTCCTATCCCACTCCAGTTAAAGCAGAAACCAGATATGCATCTGCAGGTTCCCACTGAGGACCACAGTCGCTTGTTCATCACCCAATCACAGAACATGAAGGCAGCTGGGCCACGAACGCCAGACTTTCTCAATTACATCGACTCTTTTCGACCGCCGTGTGGAACAGACGCTGTTCGCTTTAGCCTTTGGGTCATTCCTGACCTTCTGCAAAAGCAACAGATGCGTTTTCAAAGGGAGCACTGGAAGACCGGAGAGACCAGTATGATCTGGCCCTGTACCGAACAGCTGGGGGAGCACATTTCACTGAAGTCAGAACTGTTCTGAAGGTGCCACTGCCTCAGAGGCACAACCAATACAATTGGTTAACAGATGATTAATAAGTAACGGGTGGGGACTTTCAATGAACACACATGGTTCCACACATGACTACCAGAAATGGCTTTAAGAGCAAATGTGCAAGAACATACTGCAGCCGTCAGCAAAACCGAAGCGGTTGTCAGATAGTTTTCCAAGAATTTAAAACCATTTAAAAATTGACCAAAACAAAATGCAAAACCAGGCGAAAAAATAGCATTTGTTTCATAGAACTGAGAAAGCACATTGTTTTCTAAAGTTAAGTTCCTGGTTAGTGTGAATGTCACTGGTTATGTTCTGATCCAGTCAAGTCCATTCTGCCTCTAAAGCAGAGCTGCTTTCAGAACAGTGTTGAGCTTTTCTTTTGTACTTCAGCACATATTTTACATCCTGAACACTTAAACTCTTGAAACATTCCAAAAAAAACCCAACTGCTATGAATTTTTACATATTTGTCAGCAATATTCCTCTCGTGTTCTTTAACGCAGCCTGTGCTCTGGCACGCATGCCGACTAAATGAAAATATCTACTGTTAATGTCAAACACATTATTAAGGGAAATGTGTGTGGGGTGCTTCTTCTGCTATTCATAGCATCTTTACACAGAATGGCTGTAACCAGCAAGCCGTCAAACACACACAGTTCTGTTCGGCCATTTCTGTGCACTGTGGGCTTTTACTGCATGTTCGCCTTCCACACAGGAAGCAATTCTGTCCCATACACGCATTCGAATGGCCTTAAAGAAACCCCCCCCCACACACACACACACACACTTTTTTTTCTACCCATCTGCTTCGAGAGCCGAACCTTTTCCGACAGGATGAACTCGATCTGGGGAATGCAGACTTGATTGAATCTGTGTGGATTGGCAGCAACATCGGGGGGTGGGGGGGGCTGTTACCACCAGAGGTCGTTTTGCCCCCCGGTGAAGCACAACAGCCCCATCTGCAGGCGGCCGCCCTCGGCTGCGCCGATGTTAAATCTCCTTAATATT
>JAOXYF010000019.1:9985960-10000586 GCA_028565775.1 Sternarchorhynchus goeldii
ATAGTATTACATTTTTACTTTAGAAAGAGAGCAGTGGTTGGTAACTGGATATTACAGTTTTCATCTGCACATTCACAGGAGTTCATGACTGTATTGTAATAACATTTTCAACCAATGAAAAAAGCACACAGAAGCTTAAAGTGTACCCAACATGAACTATTAGGCCTCCACTAGTGAGGTAGTATAGAGTCAAAAGGCTGGAAGTGTCTATAAGCTCCATCTCTTCCTGCAAGGGAGCGGTGCTCCAGCCCCAGGCTACTGTCAGGTCTTATGTGTAACCACAAAACAGAAGGACAGCATCTCCACTGCCCACACACACACACACACACACACACACACACACTCACACAGAAAAACAAGTTCAAGTTCCAGAGAGATGCCATGTGCATGCATACACATGCAGGCACAAACACACACACACACGCGCACACACACGCATGCACACATGCATGCACACACACATATGAACACACACGCACCCACTCACAACAAGTCCCAACATCTGTCTGCGTGACGGAAAACACAGATACGTCCACTCCTGGTTGCCATTACCCAGGCGATGCGGTTGACCCAGGCCATGGCACCAAGCCTCAAGCTCTACAACCCGGAACACCGAGCACCACCCTCGACCACCCAGTAATTACACACACGGTTTAGTCAGGAAAGGACCGCACAGCAGCAGCCAAGCGGCTCTCCCCGACTCCACGGACTCCTGGGCCTGGTTCTGAGGGACCCAAATGACCCTGGGTGTACTTCTACTGCTACTGCAATAACCACTGCACTGAATCACCTGGGCAACAGAATGTCACCAATGGATTCAGAGCAAAGGAAAGCAGGTCTTACTAAGTGGCCATATCAGGGTTTTGGTTTTGTTAGCATTTTCTGTACCCTCTGGTTATTGTTGCTCTTTTGTCAGCCAAGCCCCACCCTCCGGGTCTCTGGGTGATGCTGAAATCTGCTGAGAAGCGTCTGTCTTTCAGGACGTCTATTCAATGCATTGAACCAGTGTCAAAATCTGGTTTTTTTTACACCATTGATTTTCATTTTGGCATGGCTTCAGATGCAGAAATAATTCAAAGCGTTTTTTGCTCAAAACTTTAGTGAACTTTATTGCTTTTCAAAAGTTAAACAAAGTCGACCGGAGGGCACAACATTTTGCTTCAGCCAAAACGGGTCGCAGGTACTTGATTAACACAAGACTTCTGCAGAACAGATTAAAAGGTCAGGAAATGGGGAGAGAGGTATTTTGTGTGTCTCTAAAGGCCATGCAATTATTATCAACTGAAAAGAGTTCTGCTTTTGCTTCTCTCAAAAGCTTGAGGCAACACTGGATGCTAGTTACTAAACTAGCTCTAGAAGTCTGTTGTCAGATTATATTATATTACATTAGATTACATTAGATTAGATTAGATCAAACATTAACCAGAAGTGCAAACAGCAAGTAGTAAATAGCATGACATAGTAGAAGTAAAACCTTCACAGACAAAAGAATAGACTGATTACAACTGGCAAACACAACATATTTCAAAGTTTTAATATTCTTAACTCCACACTTATTATTAATTATTCATTTTAAAGCACAGAGACTGTACTGTTGTTACAAGAGTAAGGAATGAGGTTCTTGTCTGACAGATCCTAGGAGCGTAAAAGAGTTTGCCTTAAGGGAAATAATGATGAATATCCCTGTGTCTGTTGGCTACTGCAGCCCAGAAGCATCTCAAGGAAGTGTGGAAGCTCTCACAAGCATGTTCCAACTAAAGCATCTTACACGCAGGACATTCAGAGTAGCATGTGTACTTCACTGACTAAAGGCATATACAGGCAGCGTGATGTGTTAAAGGTAGTCAAGTTAAGCATGTACTTAGTAACCAGGAGATGTCACTGCAAACTTGAACAACGGCAGTGGAACATCTGAGCACAGCACGGGGTGAGGCAGGAACATGGATGAAGAACAGAGCTGGACACGCTGCTTATTCTAGAACATGCAATCAAGACTCTTCGCTGTGCTTAACTACAAAAGTTAATGTCACACATTTCGAAGCCCTCTGATGCATTATTACATAGAGGGAAACCGTCCCTTTCTTCAGGTCTATACTGAACCTATTTGGTAAAATACTATTATTACTACTAATATATTATATTATCTGTTTGCTTCAGCCAATAACTGCAACTTATACATTTTTTGTTGGTTTTGTTGGTTTAATATAAAACTTATATATATAAATATAATAAAAAAATAAATAATTCCCTTTATGTTAGCTGCAATGTATCCCAGATTCCCCAACAACACTGTGGTTCCTGTGGCAACAGCTCTGTGTGGTTCTGTTATGGTTTCTATCCCTGCTCATGTCTTGCACATCTCCACTGTGTAGTGGTTGCAGCTGTCTCTCAAGATGTTCTCTTGATTTGTCCAAGTATTTTTACCCAGGGTTCCCATCATCTTACTCAGGTATTTTGTCATTCTTCTTGTGAGTTTTCTGAATTATATCCATGTTTCTCTTTAAATTCTTTGAACCTGTTTTTTGTATTATGTCATCTGGTTACATTCCATTAACTGCAGGTACTTCGACCACAGACTACCTCCAGGCCTCTAAACAATGCTCATCTCTAAAAAGGCATCCTGCCTCGCCTACAGAGAATAACTGACCATCAAAGGATGCAGTGAGCCACGTTCAGTTTTACGACCTTGTGTTGTGAGCCTCTCTGTTCTCTGCAGTTGTAGTTCTTTTCTTGTTGTTACCTGTTTCGTTTTGTCTCCCTTACTTTGGTTTGTTCCTGTTTTCATTGTTACCTGGTTTTGCTTCCCTGATTCCATCTTCCGCCCTAGACGGCATAATGGTTAATAAATATGGATGTGCCCAAATGCAATCTGCTGTGCCTTACAGCATTTTAATAACTGATGCCTGATTTACCTGTGACGTGTACAATTTTAACATTTCTTTCTCACTGCAGTTCATACACATATTGCAGTTTGAACTTTGAACTCAAAGATAATCAGTTATTAATATCAGTATCAGACACAATAAGGTGCTAATTATCGTAGCAGCCCAAGAAGTATCGGAGCATCTGTAATACTATTAATACTATGACAACTCTACTAATAATAAACAAACACTTAAATATCGCAAGGACTGGAAGAGACGCGTTAACGTTTGCTAAAGAGAACATCCAACACCTGTAAAAATGAGACCTTTAACCATTAACATGCACCACAGACGAAAGAGGCAACAGGTCGCGGCGAAACGGCGCTGACGGCCGTTGCCGCATCCAGCTGACGGGCACGGGTGACGCTGCCGCTGACGACAGCATCAGGAGGATTTGTGGCGTGTGCTCAGGAGCACGATGGATGCGTCAAACGCATCCTTCTTTCAGCCATGCAATGACCCTAAACCCAGTGCTAAATCGTAGTGCTAAATCGTAGTGCTAACGCTTAGTGCTAAACGCCAGTTCCTCAAGGCTAAAATGGAGCACCGTTCATCAAATCTCGAGCCAAACCTGTAAACTCAAGGCAGCTATGCTCGAGACATATAATCCACTGCATCCAGAGAGCTCGTGTCTTCCTCTGTAAGATATAGGCACTGAGGAAACAACAAAACTAGTAAACATACAAACGGTAAAATTCTAACGCGAACAAATAAAATCAATTGGTCCCTTCAAACGACTGTCAACACGTTTCTTTCCTTTTTTGTGTTGTGAGCGGGGTGGGGATATCATGCTGCCGAATTTTGAGAGGAGCAATAACTTTTCAAACATGAAGCTCGCTTGTCTAAAATCTAACAGTGCATGTGCCTGCATACCGTAAACGACGCCTATAAACCATGAACTGCTCTTCCCTCGTCAGATAAGTGAAAGAAAGGTTGTTTGTGGCTCGTGTTTTCGCAAAAGCTGTCTTTTGTCAGTTTCTAAACGGCCCCTCCGGGGCGACTCAAGATGAGGCAAATGTTTCACATCTGATTGAAAATTCCAGGGGGTAGATTACTCTCGTGGGGTACACTAACGTTTAAAATAACAAAGCACTCTCAGAGGGTGTGAGGGCAAATTACTACATCAGACCACGTGACTGCTAGGGTTCCGTGTGAGGAGCTGAAGGTCTATATTACATTATATCAAATAGATTAGACATTGATGTAGCAAATAAATATTTCCATCATAAACATTATCAGAAGCTGTATGTTAATATGGTACATGTTATCAACACAACGTTCAATATATATTAGGAAAAACTAATCAGAATAGATGCCACAAATACTGATTTTGACAGGGAAGCTAAAATCAGTCAGTTACGTGGATCAATGCAGCTACATGTTGCTTGGCAAATATGGAATTATATAAAAATTCCTGTTTATCAAAGTATATGCCTCAGATCAGGATATTTCTTTTCCCATAACATTGTAACAACCCATGTGACTGATCTCATAGTCTTTTTATTATAAAGGTTTTATATTTTATTATTGATATTAATGTAACTGTTTTAATATGTGCAGTTTTCACTCAAATTTCAAGTACACTCAATATGTGATTATTTCATGCATCACTAACTGGAATAAAAATCCTGCCAGAATTCAGTAGTTTTATCTTGATTCATTTAATCTAGTGCCTTACCCTCCCCTAGCACCATATACCAGGACATAAGACTTTTATAGGGAAAAAGAATTTCGATTTCTCCCTGCACTGTAACATGATCTACTGGCCCTTATTTTGAAGTGCACAAGAGGCCCAAACACTAATTCTAAATGTCCATCGCAGCGGTGAAACCCAGCGATCATCGGGTATCGCGAACCCTGAAAGGGGTTCTGGGAAGGTGGAGGACACCGAGCAGCGCTGCGCGTCCGTATGAGGTTTCTTGCACATGCTCAGTGACAGTGACGTAGCTTTAGTTTTAGTGCACTGATTATATTGTGGACTGCACTCAAGATTTTTCAAGATCTTTGATCGTGGCCAGGGTGAAGTGCCGCTTGTCTGTGTTTTGGACAGAGATGCTGTGGGTTTGGCTCAGCTGCTGGCAGTTTGCAGAAGTTGCCAAGAAGTTAACATCTTATAGTACAAGTCAGCATTAGTCATTTAATAAGGCAGTTTTAGTTTTATGGGGTGGCATTACAGTTAAAGCAGAGAAGAGTAGCGGGATGTATTGCTTTTAAGTCTAGATATGCAAGGCTATATTTGTAAAAATGGCTGTAATTATTATAATTGACTCAATGTGCACGTATATACACTCTAATTAAAGCTGACATTCTGCACCTCATAATCATTGTTTAATTTCAAATCCAATTTCAAATGTGCTAGAGTGCAGAGACAAAGCAATACCAATATAAAATGTGCCACTGTTTAATTATTTGCAGAGTGCTCTGTAAACGCATGAAGTCAAGCATTAAAAATTCAATTCAATTCAAAACCTTAAACTGTATAAACAACATTGTCTATACACCCTGGCTCAGAGTCCACAGACACAAAAACACATGAGAATTTTCAACGTTTTTAAACCCACAGGTAGATCTGTTTCAGTCGTGTAGCCCGGCCTGTGTGTGACTTTATCAAAGGCTTCAGAACTTGTAGAGCCCAGACCACCTTCTCAGAGCAGCAGTGGGGTCAGGACCTCTGCACAAGCTCTCCTGTCACCTTAGCAGCCTCTTCACGTCTTCCCAGACATCTTGCAAGCTTGTCAGAGCTTCTGTCTCCTTCAGGATATCTGAAACCCTACGGAATGGCAAAACCCTGACAGAATGAACAGCCTCTTCCATGGCAGCTAGGAGAATGAAGACAGTTAGTTTCTAGATGTTTGAGTGCTTATTCATTAGTACATCTATCACAACCAAATTGCTGCAATTAAAATCACAGTGAAATAGCAATGCTAAAAAATTTATAACGTTTTGGTGGCAACTAATTTATTCTCAGCTTTTAACCATGAGTAATATGAATTCTGACTCCTTTATAAGCCTTTGCACTCAATGTAAAGTGTTTAGGAGTAGAAGAACGTGCACACATGAGGCCCACTCACCTGCTGGAACTGATCTCACCTCAGGCCCTCTCTCCACCAGACATTTCACCACGCCCCTCTGGCATGTTCCCAAGTGCTTTTAAACGTGCCATAGACCAAGTCCAGACCAGGCATCTCAGGATGAGAAACGCAGTGCATGAAAACATGTGCCAAGGAAGGAAAAGGCCATCGCTAGTCTAAATGCTCACAATAACAGCATGTTCTACACAGCATTCTGCACTGTGCATTTGACATGTGTCCTCTGTCTCCATCTAGAGGCAGAAACGGGCAAAACATACTGGCAAAAACTTACAACTGATCACACGTGAACAGATCACCTAAAAGCCACTAGAGGGTACACTCACCTCCTTATACTGCATGAGAGCTCGTTTTTTGAGTAATAATTTCTAAAACCTCGTGAGGGCAGCATTACCTAATAGTACATGTGGTGGTTTGGAAATGACCACTCCTCATTTCCAGATTATATCTCTGTGATGATTATAACACAAATTAAGACAAACCTTCCTAAAACACATTGTAAACGTGTTAGTTATCTTCTGTTAGAACTGTAAAGGTCTAGCTTATATACCTGTTAGTACAGTAGTACTAATTGGGTCAAAGAACATTCTTTATTCATATAAACAATATATATGAGCCACATTTATTTTTATTCAAATGAACAAACATCTTTATGCACCGGTGCATCAACATATGCATATAGGAGAATCTTTGTGTACATGCATTCAACATGTGTACTGAAGCTGTTTTATCCATGCAAAACATTCAGCACGTGTATTGAAGCTGTTTTTATCCATGCAAAGCATTCAACATGTGTACTGAAGCTGTTTTATCCATGCAAAACATTCAACACGTGTACTGAAGCTGTTTTTTTTCCATGCAAAACGAGCAGTCGTGTCGACTACATTGAGGAGTCTGAGGCTGTACTGTGGTTTTTTTTTGCCGCTTTGCACTCTTGATCTGACCCTGATTAACCTGATTAGGCTTTTCTGCACTTAATGATCAGTGCTGCTCACCAACTCTCTTCTGGAGATGAAAGCACACACTCTACAGGGGGTGGATAAACATGCCAGCCATTTGTAAATACCATATCTGGTATTTAGATGAATGTTTTACTATCATTAGCACTGATAATTGATAAGATACAAACAAAAAGTAAAAAAATCTCAAAGAATTTATTTATTTTTTCAGTTGTTTACCGTCAAGGTGACATGGGATTCCATCCCAGCCCTGATTAACAGTATTTCCCTGCTAAACTCCCCCGCGCACTCACTTCCCTCCCTGGTGCAGACAGTTCGTGTCACATCCCAGAGCCTCTATTGATCCAGGCTGCAGGCTTGGCTCTTGTTCGGCTATAAATACCCATAGTCGGCTAGGGTTAGGGTTATCGCCAGCCAGACACACGTGGGGAGAGTTGCACGTTTTTCTTCCTCTCTTCAATGTGGCACCTCTTGCCTTTCCCCTACAGAGGCTATTTCCGCAGGCAATCTATACAACAACCCCCACCCCTGGTCCGGGGTACAGTTTCTATGCAATCGATAAATAGAGTGGTGAGTAGATCAAGGCGGGATGGGGGAGAGGGGAGGCTGTTACTGGCTTCACTGTAGCAGTGGGAGGAGTAAAAACAGGGATGGAACTATTGGTGGGTGATGGATGGATAGATAGATGGATGGATGGATGGATGGATGGATGGAGGTCTGTGTAGATGAGACAAGGGACATTGGTAAGATAATCTTGACCTTTTTGCCCTGTTCTCACTCCATCATCGTCCATCAGTCTTTGATATGCAAAGATACATCAAGGAGGGGAAGCCATGCTGGGGCTGAGACCCCATATGAATGTCAGCTCTGTGTCAATAGTTAAGAAAAAAAACATGCAAAGAATAAAAGCTTTTCCACGGGAGAAAATTACCTTTATTATTATTATACGAATTCACCTCTCAGTTTCCTTTTGTCCCATGTTGGACTCCATAACCAAGAATTTTGTAGCACTGGTGAGTCCTGAAGGAGCATGAGACAGCGTGCGTGTGCATTATTACATCGCCGCGCCACATCCCTGAAAGCCCTGCCAACCTACACAGGAACTGGAGAAAGAAGAGACAGGGGATAAAACCAAGTTTCAAAAGCACACAGGGGCTCATTCTCTGAGAAATGCATCAAGCAAGGTGGTGCTGATCCCGACAGCGGTGATGGTGGTGGTTTCTGTGATTTTAGCTCTCAGGACCGCTGTGTTTTCAGGACCAGCGGCTGGTCTCACCGTTGGGGAGAGTCCGGAACACACAGTATCATGATGTAGCAGCATGTCATGGTTCCCCAGTCATCTTCATGTCATGGTTCCCCAGTCATCTTCATTGGTCAGTTAATGGATGGAAGATCTTTCCTGTTCAAACAACCCACCCACCCCAACCAACCAACAACTTTTACCAAAGCCACCACAGGAGCCCATCTCTTTGGATAAATAATTTAATACCGTTACACCGTCAATATATATGTGCACTCTCACTCATAAAGGAGAAATAAAAACAGACCATCCTCAACAGCAAACAAAAAACAATATAAAAGCACCACCAGTCCATTAAGTATTGCTTATACAAACTGAAACCCCCTTGGCTGAGTGTAGCTGGCGCCTGAGAGTGGAAACCCTTTTATTCTTGAATTAAATTTTGTAACACACACAGACTGCAAGGCCACGCCCATGCACCCACTCCCCACCCCCATGCCCAGACCCCAACACCAGACCCTCCCACACCCAGACCACACCCCCAGCACATGCCCGCTCAGACCACACCCCTGCCCCGCCCATGCTCAGACCCCGACGACTGCCCTGCCCGGACCACACCCCCAGCCCCCGCCCACGCTCAGACCACACCCCCAGCCCTCGCCCACGCACAAAACCCATCCCCTGACATTGTTACCAAGAGCAAAATATGAGGTTCCCAAATTCATACCATGCAATCCCCAATATTAAGACGATATAGTTCTACTTTGAGAAGTACTTAAACAGTCCAATGTGAAAAGCAATGGGCAAAATACACCTAGATTGAAAATGTTATAAATATGCAAATTACTTATAAAATAAATTGTCAGATTGTCAGTTTGGGAAGCATGTGTATAGTGACGTTAACTGTGCTTCAGATCCATAAGACATAAACAGTGCTTGTGTAGAACCTAAACACATAAGTCACATGACATGGTAATAGTTATTAATTCATAGTAATTAATTCATTAATTAACCCTCTGAAGTCTATGAATATCTCATCCATAACACGCTTATTTCTTGTTTGTAACTCAGAAAAAATGAACAAAAGCATTCACTGGAGGTCACTTTCCAGCAAACAAGACCATACAACACAATGTTTGCATCAAACTCGTATAACAGGAAAAAGTTCTGTTAACTTTTAACAGAAAAAAAAGTTAAGCTTTTTTCGAATGTTTCAGCATATGACCTAACGAGAATTAATTTGTAGAATGTTACGAAGCTCTTATCTCCAGCAGTAGGTGTGACATCAGAGGGTTAATCAAGAGCATGTTTCAATCAGTAATGAAGAACATCGTTGCTGGGAGTTTGGTCTGGAAAGAAAAAAAACAAACAAAAAAACACTCCAATACAGGTGCACCATTCCATCCCTTACTTTCACAGTCCATTAGAATGCGATGTGCCCTGCTCCCCACTCCTGACATGTGGGTCTACACTGGATAACTATACATTTATTTGCTGTAGAAAAGCTTTTTGTTCCTGCGTCAGTGTGGTTTCGGATTCTCCTTTTAAAGGGACCTGTGGCGATGGATGTGGCCGCGTGGTTGGTCAGACACGGAGCACACAGCAGCTGAAGTGCCCAGTGATTTTCGAAGGGTGGCGTGTCCTGCTACCAGGTTAATGCACACGCCTGTGCGTCTTTACCACGAGGCTTTAAAGAGATGCTGAAAAGTGGCGGATGAATTGAGACGTGAGCGAGGTTTCTATAGGCACTCCTGAAAGCCCAGGATTTGTACAAAGGTAACAGCTGGTTAACGGAGGGCACGTTTACAGTGGAACAAACGGCTGTTTCCAGCATCGCAGGAGAAGACAAACGGAGGACGTTTATTCTTGGCAGAAAAGCACCACACCTACGGCGTGGCCTGAAAACACTGGACAAAGCCTGACACTAAGACCTGTTACAGACAGTCGTGAAAGAGACAAACAACTTAAGGGTGGACAGGGAAGAAAAAGCAAAAAACAAAACAAAACATGAATACTGTAAATCAGGCGTGATTTATAAGACGTGACTTATGAAATCAACGTTATGGAGGCTATAAGAAGCCTCTTATATTTAGCATCAGAACCTGGAACTGTTCCTCTCATACTAAATGCATGTCTGATTCAACCTGACCAAGACTTTCACACTGTAGGATGATTTATAAAGCATTAGTAAACAGTTAATAACATGTTGAAGAAGCGTCATGCACGACACCTGCAGCAGCGTTGTTATATATTGCCACGTCAAATATGGCTATCAGTTTTGTATATAAAAACTGTTACCAAGTACAGAGAGTGAGTGTTAAAGTTTCAACACCTACTGGCATGGGTTGGGCTCCTAAGATCAAGATCAATAGCCTATGGCTACTGGTGAAGGGTGGGGGCCCACAGTGACCAGGGCCCAGGAAGCCAGGGAGAGGAGCAAGATCTTAAACAGGGTGAGATGGGGAAGGTTGGAGGTGGAAGCGGCATCCAGATCTCCAGCTCGACCCCCCCAGTCACAGTAGCAGAGATCGCTGGGATATGCTGGAGCTTCGAGTGGCCGGTGGCGGCTTGGAGGGTCGTGAGGTGGAGGACACGGCAGGGGTCAGGACGCAGGTACGAACGGGGGAGGTCAGTCTGTGGAGATGGGTGTGGTGTGTTGATCTTCTGTTTCCCCAAGGTGTGTGTGTGTTTGTGTGTTTGTGTGTGTGTGCGCGCGCTCAGGCAGGCGTGCGGACGTTTTGTGTGTGTGTTTGAGGGTCTGAAGAACATGTTAAGAGCCAACAGGCTTGCTGTAATCTTCCACTCCAGTGATAGTGGCCTTGCAGAAGAAACAGTCCTTGTTATTCATCAGATGTTGATTGATGCACGCTCTGGAAATAAAGGAAGAAAGAGAGAGGGAGAGGGAGAGAGAGAGAAAGAGGGAGTGAGAGAGAGAGAGAGAGGGAGGCAGAAAGTGAGGGAGGGGAGGAGAGAGGGAGGGGAGGAGGGACAGAAAGGAAGGTAGAGAGGCAGGGAGGGAAGCAGAGAGGGAGGAACAGAGGGAGGGAGAGAGGGAGAGCACGATCAGGCAGGTCAGAGATATCCAGTCATTGAGGGTTTGCTGAGTCATGCCCTGGCAGCCTTCACCTTACTGGGAATGTTGAAATATAGCACAGCCAACACCATACAAATACAATAAAGTACCAACCGAACTGATGAGGGGCCAAAAATGATTTAATCTGTTTTGATCGCTTTGCTGCCTGAATAAGATGATTAAAAATGGGATATTACAGCAGAGCACGAAGTTCACGTCACGTCTCCGGGGAGGGTATGGTGCGGCAGTCGATATGGCCGGGCTCAACAGTCAGGTCTGTCTGTTCTCCAATGCTATACTTGGCCCATTGAATCAATGAAAACCTAAACCAGTGGCCTCGAGCATTCAGCCTTCAAAGGTTCACGCGCAATGCTGCAAAAAATATATTAAACAAATATTCTCTATTCGTCTAAATGACTGAAATAATAAGCATGCAATGGGGAAAAAATCCTTAAAAAAAGTCACAGCGAACTGCATGGACCTTATATAAAACACATGGACCTTATATTAAAACACATTAACTAATTGAAGGAACCTTCTCTGTCTCTAAAGCTGTCAGTCTCCAAGTAGTAAAGCAAAAAGGCCAAGTATCATGCTGCAAAGGGTTAATCTCCTAAATGGATGGGCTTTAGTGGGGATCAATGTGAGGGCCTGGCGAGACAGCACAAGAGAGAGGAGAGAGGAGAGAGGAGAAGAGAGAGAAGAGAGGAGAGAGAAGAAGAGAGAGGAGAGGAGAGGGAGGAGAGAGAAGAGAGGAGAGATAGGAGAGAGAGGAGAGGGGGGAGGAGAGAGAGGAGAGAGGAGAGGAGAGAGGAGAGAGAGGAGAGAAGAGAGGAGAGGAGAGGAGAGAGAGGAGAGAGAGGAGAGGAGAGGAGAGAGAGGAGAGGAGAGAGAGGAGAGGAGAGGAGAGGAGAGAGAGGAGAGGAGAGAAAGGAGAGGAGAGGGAGGTGTAGGCTTGGTCTGAACAGGAAGTGAGAGAGAAAAGAAGAGAATGAATCACGGTGGAATCAAGAAGAATTTAAGATGGGAGCAGAGGAGCTGAGATATAAGAGGGAGGAGGTGGGGGAGTCTGATGGGGGAGCTTACTGTAGAGATACTGTAACACGAGACTCTGAAAACTTCAGCTCGTGTGTGTGTGTGTGTGTGTGTGTGTGTGTGTGCGCACAAGAGAGAAATGGGAGAGAAAGAGAATGTGCAATAAATCAGCGCAAACCAGTTGAAGTTGGTGAAGAATTAGAGCAGCACAGATTGGCAGCATCTGTGTAGACATACGCAAACACATACACACACCCCGCTAGCACATACACACTCATACACACTCATACACACTCAGTCACACCTGCAGCAGCTGTGTACTAGTTTGGAATTGTGTGTGTGTGTGTGTGTGTGTGTGTGTGTGTGTGTGCGCACGGGCTCAATTACAGCCTCTGTGGCCTCACTTTGCTATACTGCTTTATTAAGTGGCATTATCTGTGAATGTGTAAACAGCCTCCCTGCATGCCATTTGAAACAGGACTTTACACACTCACTGAGAGGAACGCAAAACCGAATCGGCATACGACACAACGTCCTCACAGGATGTTCCAGAGTGTGTTTATCACAGTGAACTTCACAGCCCTGACGTCCTGATCACATCTAAAGTCAGCCGTAACGCTGAGGACAGCGGTGGCGGACGTGACGGTGCACTGTGTGATGGAGGTTGGCCTAGCTGAGAAGAGGGCCTTGGTATTCATTTATGAGGTCTTGTTCAAATCTGCTCTTCACATGGATGGGCCATTCTTTGGATTCTTTTCTGCGATGGCTGTGGAAGCAGAGGTTTCCTTCATTATCTGTGTTTGAGGGAGATGGTAGGTTAGGGCTGCTGGAGCCGTTCGTCTTGGGGAGAGTCTGTGACTCCACCAGTTTCCCGACAGACAAAAAGATGTTAATTACAAGGCATACTGACTTCACACTGTGTTCATGGTCCCATTCCTGTGGTTGTGCATACAATTATACACACACACACACACACACACACGCACACACACACGCACACACACGCACATACCCAGGAGTGGAAGCCCGTAAGAGTGCGTTGGTCCTTAGGTAGCGAACACCCACATTATAACTGCAAATATCTGCAGGGACATCAGAAACAGTCTGCGCCTTGTTTTGGAGTTGAGTTCTGAAGTGGTGGTCTGGAGCAGGGCTGTTCAGGGCCCCCCAGGGTGGAGGCATGGGGGAGGAGGGTCTGAAAATGCAAGAACTGTTTTCCTGCTTCTGAACAGAAGCGTTGAAGAGGGTCCTGCTGCTGCTGTGTTTGACTGGCAGGGAGACATTGTTTTATGCCTTTTTCTTTCCCCACGCTACAAAAGCCCATATCACAAAACGAGCAGAGCCGACAGAAAATGGCTGATTTGGTCTGGGATTTGTGCTGCTGGCACAACCTGTTCTCTTTATTCTGGTGTGGAAGCTGTTTCTTAGAAAAACAAAGTAGGTACATTACACACGGCATCCTGGAGGTTGGAGTCTTTCTTTCTTTAATTCTTCCAGCTGCTTTCACTGTTGCCTTTGGAAAATGGATGCAATTTGTGAACCTGCACACAAAAGTTAAGGTGAACTTCAAACTGAAGTTAGGGACAAGTTGGGGCTCTCAGGCAGACAGTCTTTTCTTTCAATGAAAGATTATTTCTCGCACGTGTTCTGGGCTGCATTACAGCCACAAGCCCTATTCCAGTGATTACAACTCTTCTGAGAATCACAGCACAACCACGTCACCACCCCCGTTATCGTTCTCCGTTAGCAGACGTCTCAGAATTGCGGATGTGATTCTCAGACTCTCAGATGACAGGCAGGAATGGGATAAAGGGCTTTGAAAGATACAGGCCTTTTCTCTTCACGACTTAGGTCACTTCACTACTCAGGAAAGGAATGTCTCGTCTGTGTGTGTACTGTCTCTGCGTACTTCGGACAGACGTTCATAATTTAATTTGAACATCAAAGAATCTCTCTAATTTTACTTGGAATACTAATCTACACAGATAAACATACAAACACACACATACACGATTTAGAGCAGAACATGCAGACGGGTGGGGCTTTTGTTTGGCGTCGGTGTAAGCTCTGGTGGGCGGGGCTTTTTGTTTGGCGGCGGTGTAAGCTCTGGTGGGCGGGGCTTTTGTTCGGCGTCTGTGTAAGCTCTGGAGGGAGTGCAGATATCGGACTACGTGCTGTGTTCTCTCGCATCCTGCGGCCCTTTTGACCGAAACTACAAAGAGAATGTGATATCAGAGTGCTGTCATAGCTCCATTATCAATTTTTCATGTCTTTGGTTTACACCCCCCCCCCCCCCAACCAACGCC
>JAOXYF010000019.1:10008389-10020412 GCA_028565775.1 Sternarchorhynchus goeldii
TGTAGTGTGCAATTAAGGATCTCTATAGCAACATGCAACACTGTGTAGTGTGCAATTAAGGATCTCTATAGCAACATCCAACACTGTGTAGTGTGCAATTAAGGATCTCTATAGCAACATCCAACACTGTGCAGTCTGCAATTAAGGATCTCTATAGCAACATCCAACACTGTGTAGTCTGCAATTAAGGATCTCTATAGCAGCACATCATACAAAACAGTCAGGGGAACACACTGCCAACAAATGATGCCAACGATTCTCAATCATCTGAGAATGAGAGTCTTGATAAGAAGCTACTGTGCAAAACAAAGACCCCATGACTAATAAGCACACACTCTTTATTGCTCCTATCACTTAAGAGACAAAAACTCCAGTGAGGAGTGAATAAATCAGGGCTGTTAATGGAGACACAGTGAGCAGTGATGGGAGATCAGTTAGTTATGTATGTATGGGTAAGAGAGGTCGTCACGGGCAGCACAATTATTGGTAATCAGACACTACGCCTGTGTGTCCCTGGAGTGTTGAGAGAGCAGTGCAGAAGCCTAACCTCACCCATATCTTACTACAAACAGTGCCTCCCTGCGCATCTCCTTAAACACACACACACACACACACACATACAGTTGCATGGCAACGCTCACAAAAGATGAGCAGCGCATCTGGTTGTCTGGACATCAGCATCCTGTAGTTTTTGGCACAGGTGTGTAAACAAATGTCAGAGTATGGAAAAACACCCAAGAGCAGCTACTGCACATGCTTACACACACACACACACACACACACACACACACACACGCTCACAGCTAACAACACATTAAAGATCCTCGCCAGGTGGACAGGTTTTTAAACACAGTAATGATTTAACAAAGAGTTTAGAGGAGTACACCATCCATCAAGTGCTGTCGATCTGGACGGGATGAAAAAGTCAGTAGCTCTGGGATTAAGCAGAATGGAAAATAAATGTACTTCAAAACAGTTTGCATCCAAGGTCCAGAACAGACAATCACAACACTTCAGCCCCTAAAACATCTTCTGTTCCTGTTTCGCACAGCATTGCGCTGCAAACTCCGAACGGGCATCGGTGCCGTCGCACCTGTCCTAAGGAGCCAGTACCGCTTTCGGAGGCGGGAGGAGGCTCGGGCCGTGACGCCACCCTAATGGGTGTGCAGGGGTGACTGGGCCTGAAGGTGCAGAGATCAGGTTGGCAGGAAGATTTCTGGTGGTGCTGGGAGCGGAGGAAAGTCCAACGTGACTACTGGATCAATCTAATGAAGGCTACAGAACCACGGCAGCAGACTTTACAAAACCCCTCTGAAGTGCATCATAATAGCTACGAACTTAATTTAATTGTACTGAGCCAAGTAAATGCAGTAAAAGCCTGAAGCAAACTTCAAAGTGAGACTGCATTTAAAGCTGTGGTCCAGTTCACAGAGTGAACACTGGTCTTTCAAGAAAGGTGAGTCATCTCTCATTTCCATTAGATCCCAAATGACAAATGTTATGACTGTCTGACTAGTGCATAATACAGTCCTTATCCCCAGGGGCGGGGCCTGTAGTGTAGGACACGCCTCCGGGTCGGGACTCACCGCTGTCGTGGCTGCTGCCTGCTTGGACTCCTCCGTCAGGAAAGCCAGCATCTGCTCCACCTTCTTCTCCTCCTCTGTACTGATGTAGTCTGTGTCTGTGTGGAGGGATGGAGACACACACACACACACACACACACACATTACACAAAGCTCTTACTGATTATATGAAGACTCATGCGCTTAATAGCTGTCTAAAAAGGATGGCTGTAGATATGCTGTCAGACAGACAATGACCAATAAGTTATGAACCCTTGGTTTGAAGAGATAATTGGACAAAATGCGAATCCTAGCAGCGATGTCGTAACCACAGCCCTGCGCTACTGGCTGCATAAATGACACCCATAGTCAATTTTATGTTTAATGGGATCGTACATATAGATCCTCATACATCATCATCATCATAAAAGCAACAGGAAAGACAATCTTGAACGTTGTTCATGTGAGGGCTAGACAGGGGGATCTTTAACCTTTAACAACAGGAAGTACGGCTACAGGGTTACAAAGCTGAAATGACTCATTAATAATTAAATCAAAAACATGAAACAAAGAAAACCAACCCAAAGTAAAAACATTTTACTCAGGTACTTAGATATTTATATATATTCAGAGATTAAAAATGGTGGTTGCGATGGAGTAGTGTTTGTATCGTTCATAACCAGGTTTCCATGTTCTCTCATAAACCGGGGTAATCCTAACCCTTTATACCATTTTACTCCATCCATCAATCATGGTCTTGGAGTTCTGGGTTCTTCTCTAGCAAACTGTAGTAGTATCAGGACACAGGAAGTCCAACTACCACTAACAACCTTTTCATGAATGTGTTGGGCACTGAGATCGGTCTGATGATTACAGCGAGATGGAAGAGCACTACAACGGATCTCTACTCCCCCACCCGAACCCCAACCCCCACATTCTCCAGCATCACTCCCCACTGCAATTTCAAGCCTGTCTGGTCTGCAACCACCTTAATTGGCCTTGGCACTGCCAATCATCACTGACCCCCAACTAGCACTTTGGGCTGGTGAGCAGGAATGACAGCGAACGAAGCGCCTGCTGAATCCGAAGCCCCACGGTAACTACGCAAACTCCCACTTGTCTCAGAGCAACCAGACGGGCAAGATGTCAGCTGAACAGGGATCCTTGCAGACACCTCCCGACATGATCGACTTCCTGCTGTATTCTGAAGAGACGGCTCCGTTGGCAGGAGGCCAGAGCAGAAGCGGGAGGCAGGAGGTCTCTGATTAGCAGACTTCCACTGATGTTGAGCAGATCGCTTGGCTACACCTGCTTTGATTGCTACTAATTAGGGGGAAGGAGGGGCGCTACTTGTAGGAGAACCTTCTCTGATGTCCGTCGAGTCGACAGTGCTCTGCTTGTAACATCACCTGTCATCTTGTTTGTTTTGTTTCCTGTGCCGGACTCTAAGGTAGAGGCAGGAGCTTCGGGGAGCAGCAGCCTTCTGAGGCCGACCGTGGTAAATGTCAGTATTCTGCTGTTCAATGATTTCACCAAAATTCCATGAACCACGTCTGCTGTCTGAGCTGGAACAGATGGGCACACGTCACATCTGTTAGCGTCAACATGCAGTGATATTTACACAGTATGGTAATGAGATGCTTTTGAACAGGCTACGTTAATGAAATGCTTGGCTTTTATTTCTGAAAGAGACTTTAAACACTCTGTGTTTAACACTTCCAGTGTTCAGCATTTTTACAGGCATAATCACAGAAACGCTTCCAGCATTAAACATTTATCTAATGTTTAGGTTTCACCTCTAGAGGAGGCATAGAAGGGAAATCCACACCATTGCCCCAAATTCACCCACGCTGATGCTTCACCAACCCTACTCAGAACACCCCGCCCACAACCCCTCCCATACTCAGAACACCCCGCCCACAACCCCTCCCATACACAGAACACCCCACCCACAGCCCCTCCCATGCTCAGAGCTCCCTGCCCTCAAACCCAGCCATGCAGTTAAAGATTTTCCATTGATAAATGCAACACCGACTTCCACTCTATGTGTTGAACTGCTCCAGATTACCCATTAAGCATTAACAGTCTAACTTCTCCAGATTACCCATGTTTTTACTTGTATTTTCTCCAAGAAAACATTCCCACAATCCTCTGAACAAACTACAGTCTAACTTCTCCAGATTACCCATAAAGCATTAACAGTCTAACCGCAGCCGTCACACAATGACCTCCATACAGGAGTTCGAATACTTCCAATCTCAGAAGAAAAAGCTCTTCATAACAAAACAGGCAACTGAGGTAGTCACATATGACTCATGCAGAGTTATCATCATCATTAAGATCTTCATTTGTTTTAATCTCTGGTAAAACGCAAAATAACAATCCACAGACACAGTATGTGTGGGTTTGGCGTCCTGTGTTATGCATAATCTTTTCTTTCTGGGCTGGTTTGACATCTGCTTCAGATTCCTACAATTCTATTTATGCACAGATGAAGTCGTTTTACCTGTATTTTCTCCAAGAAAACATTCCCACAATCCCCTGAACAAACTACAGACTAGTGGCACAGTCACTAATGGCGTTGTATATATGTGGCAACTTTATCCACAGACAAAGGCAGTGCTGTTAGCAACTGGCTTTTTACAGATCTATTATAAGACGACAACATTCCACACTGGCAGGGAGGAAAGGCTAATGTAGTGCCACACACCTTTAGTCCCCATTCTGATTAATGTAAGTAAAGCAACACCTGGCCCAGATTTCCTATTACCTATCAAGCCATGGGATGATGGGTCCACACAAGCATATGACAGCGTTTTGTTATGCTTTCATTACCAGCTTCTCTTTCCTCACAAGTCTCCAGTGGCTGGAGGAATGGGGAATGACCCCACCACGACCGAGCACCCAGGTGACACGTGAAGGCCAGGTCTCAGATCTTCACAATCCGACCCATCGGGCAGGAAACACGACGGAAGGCGTCGGTGGGCCTCACAAAGAACACAGCGGAGGGCAAGAGTGGCGGCAGGACGTGGTGTCCATGGAGACCCTCTGGTCCCCATGGGAACTAGGCACCTCCTTGAGCGAGCAGTTGATGGCTGGGTAACGGCAGTCGTGCCGCAGCCAATTCTTGTGTTGTGTGTGCGGAAAATGAGGCTCGGCGATAACGCCGGAGTAAAGCAGTGCGTGAGAACAGTGATGAGGCTTCTGGACGTGGACAAGACTGCAGCTCTGGGGCAGCATGTAGAGAATGCCCTCAACTCTACAGCATGTAGAGAATGCCCTCAACTCTATAGCACATCAGTCGGAGTGCCATCAAAATGCTTTGGGGCTTTGGCAAATTACTGTTCCAAAATATTAATATATTAGTGGTAGTGGCTATTTGTGTTTCAGGGTGTTTAAATTACTGTATACATAGTTGATTGAAAACATATAAAAAAAATATTCCACAAATAAATAAATTCATTCATTTAATTAATAACATTCATAGTATATAAATGTTATATAGTTTTGTTGCAGTTTTAGGATTGAAAGAGCACTCAAAACAAAGTGGCTACACCTGGTGAAGATTTAAAGTCCTCTCTGAAATCTAAGCCTCTGAGCTGAAGTAGTTCAGATATGTGACGCTTATATGTGGCTGGAGATGCATCAACATTCACTTAGGCTAAATAATTTATCAAGGCACTATACAGCTGGCTGGTGGCAAATGCTCGAAGTGGATGGTCTGTAATATGGTCAGGGAGTAGAAATGAACCACAGAGCTAGCTAAGCAAGACTGAGGGGAATCAATGGCACCGCACTGCAGTCTTGGACAGACATCTCACCCGTCAGCTGGACAGTTACGTCTGCTCAGACGATGTACTTTCGCCGGCCACTTTATTAAGTACACCTGTTGAACTGCTCGTTAACGCAAATATCTAAATCAGCCATTCACATGGCAGCAAATCAATGCTTTTAGATATGTAGATATATGGTCAAGACAACCAGAAAGGTGATTTAGGTGACTTTGAACGTGCCGTTGTTGGTGCTAGACAGGCTGGTCTGAGGATTTCATAAACTGCTGATCTACTGGAATTTTCACAGGGTTAGCATAGCGATTTCTAGAGTTTAGAGAGAATGATCCGAAAAAGAGAAAAGATCCAGTGGGCAGCCACTCTCTGGGCAACAATGCATTGTTGATGCCAGAGAATAGAGCAGAATGACCAGACTGGTTTGAGCTGAAAGAGAGGTGGTAACTCAAATAACCACTCGATTTATGGAGAAGAGCATCTCTGAACTCACAACACGTCAAATTACATGGGCTTCATCAGCAGAAGGCACCAAAATTGGACAATATATATGCCTGGAAAAAATGTGGCCTGGTCTAATGATTCTTGATTTCTGCTGTGACATTCTAACAGAGGGTCGGAATTTGGTGTAAACAACATGAAAGCATGGCTCCATCTTGCCTTGTCTCGACGGTTCAGGCTGGTGGTGGTGTAATGGTGTCAGGAAGATTTTCTTACAACATTTGGGCCCCTTAAAACCAACTCAGCATCGTTTAAGTGCCACGGCCTACCTGAGTATTGTTGACCATGTCTGTCTCTTTGTAACCACAACGTACCTTCTTCTGATGGAACTTCCAGCACAATAACATGACATGAGAACACCAAGCGCAAACGATTTCTCTCTGCTTCCTTGAATATGACAGTGCACTCAGACGTTCTCCGCAGTCACCAGACCTCAATCCAATAGAGCACCTTTAGGATGTGGTAGAATGGGGGATGCACATCATCATGGATGTGCAGCCAACAATCCCATAGCAACTGCATGATGCAACAATTCCGTAGCAACTGTGTGATGCCGTCATGTCAATATGGACCAAAATCTCTGAGGAAAGTTTCTAGCACCTTGCTGAATCTACGCCATGAAGTAGAAAAGCAAGCAAGGATGCAACCCAGTACTAGTAAGGTGCTCCTAATGAAGTCGACACTGAGTTTGTGAGGCCACAAACGGCATTAGGATCATCTGGTTTTAACTCTGTAGGAAGGCCTCATGACTCTAAATCACTTACATCACTTAAAACATCACCTCTCTCTGACTTTCTATATCGTGTTTTTTTTCCATTTCATCTGATCCATAACCGTGAAACAAGACTGGATAAACGCAAAACTGAGTCAGCAGTTGAGTCTTCCTTCAATACTCCCACCTTCCTTCAATACTCCCTCAATTCTTCAATACTCCCACCTTCCTTCAATACTCCGACCTTCCTTCAATACTCCCTCAATTCTTCAATACTCCCACCTTCCTTCAATACTCCCACCTTCCTTCAATACTCCCACCTTCCTTCAATATTCCCACCTTCCTTCAATACTCCCTCAATTCTTCAATACTCCCACCTTCCTTCAATACTCCCACCTTGCCCATCTAGACTTGTTAAAATGTGACACTGAAAAACCCGTTTGAAAAATTATTGCCACCTATTCAATAGATGGTTATACCACTTTTGACAGAAACCAATCACTTCCTGTGGTTCCACGTCAGTTTGTCACCATGAAGTATTCTTGCAGCTACCCCTATTTATTATAGTTGAATTTAGCTATAGGGGATAATTACTTTCTTCCACAAACACTTCTTTTTTATTACTGTGTAAATGTACCCATTGCATTGCTATGGAGATAATTAGCTCCATTCTGAATCAGTTTACCTATGTAAATATTAGATTTCATCATTTCAGATAATGAGCAACTGATTTACAAAAGGTTTCCACATACAAAACAAAATGAGAACTTGAAAATATGCCCACAATAAAAATCCCCAAGTTGATTGACTTTTGATTGACAAGCATTTAAAAAAAAGGATATTGCAAATGAATATGAATGGAGGGCGCGTACTAATCATTTGTGCAAGTTCACATCTGCTGCTACTGTGAAGAGAAAGAGACTATGAGAAAATAAAATGCTTTAGATGTGAAGGGCAGATTCAAAACAACGTTATGAGAATAAAATATTGAAGATACATTTGGTTTATCCAGCAGTGCCAATTTGCTTAAATTATCTTAATTGTTCTTCTCCTCTTATTACGCTCTTATTATGCTCTTATTACGCTCTTATTATGCTTTTTTCTAAGCTTTGCCATCTTAACTTCCCTGCACTTTTTTTTTTATTTTACTGTGCTAACATTTATTTACATATTGTTTCTAACCATGTAGTATTCTTATCAGTCCAACCCTTCTAATTATGCAGTCTTAAATTCTAGTTCAGTTATACTTTTCACGTTTCTAGTACATCTTCTTAAGATCCATATCACCAAGGCTACTGAGAACATTTAGTATGCACAAAGAACATATTTAAATGATCTTATCTTTGCAAATGATGTAATTCTTATGATTTGTCTTTGTAAATCAGATACAAGACCAACCACACCTGCAGTTCCACACCCTGTCCACAGAAATGAGCTTCTGATATTTAAGGTTTTAGTGAAGCAGGACCTGGGCCCTTCTTTTCACCAGTATGATGAAGTGTGACCATGTGGTGTTGTACTCACAGGCATGGAGGGAGAAGTGTTTGTGGTTGGCTCCGCCCCCGCTGGCCACACCCTCCCCAAGCAGGTGCTGGATGGAGTGTAGCTGGAAGCAGGGGTCAGACAACAGCACCGCGGCCGCCCGGGCAGTCCTGCAACACAGGGCAAAGGGCAGCGCCCGGTCACACCTGGACGCCTACTGATGATGTCACGCCTGGACACCTGTGGTATATGTAGTCTTGGGAGTTTTACAGGTCAGCACATGATTGGTTGTAAACACTGCAGATCAAGCTTGATTAAGTAGCAACAGAAGATGAAAGCAATGGCTTATTTCTCTGATGGACAGAGAAACACAGAGAGAGAGAGAGAGAGAGAGAGAGAGAGAGAGAGAGAGAGAGAGAGAGAAGCAGATACAGACAAAACCTGCCTCAGTCTCCATTTCATCACAAACACCCTGTCAGGCAGATGGGGGAGATGGGGCGGTGCAGGAACCAGCACAGACATGATGGGGGGGTCACACCCACACCGCCGTCTCCCTGATAGCACGCCGGCAAACCAGCGCAGTGGAAAATACGCTCGCGGCCCAGGAACACACCTCAGTCACCATCGCTTTTCTTCGCGTCGCTGCTGATAAACCGACGGGGCGAAAAACGCCACGCTCAGAAGATGAGATGTGCGCACCGCACGCTCGGACACGCTCGAACACGCTCGAACACGCTCGGACACCTGTGCTTGTCATGACGGAGAGCGAACGCACTAAACCATTGCCTGCCATGTTAACAGACCCAGCTCCACCCCCCCCCCCCCCTTCACCCAGGAACACCTGCTGCTCCTTTTTCCTACTTTTATCCTCTCGGTTTTTTTTGGTTGACTTCACTTATCAATCTTTCATGCTTCTTTTCTCCCAACGAGGCGTCCAATGATGCAAGCAGAGGAAACGGCTCTTTCCCGTAACGACGTGAGTCTGTGTTCAGATCCTCATTACTCCTTCCCCCGCTGGTGATTCCTAGCAATTGATTTGACAACAGAGCTGGGCAATATGAACTTAATTTGATATTGTGATAGTTCTGAGTTGAAACGCAATACTCGATATGCATCACAATTTGATCTTTTAACATCAAAAGAGAAGCACCACATAGTGTCAGTTTATATAAAAATCCACACTGTGTATTTTATCGTAACAAAACCAAGAAGGAAGTGAGGTTTTTTTTTTTTTTAAAGCATTAAAATTCTAATTCTGAAGAGAGCTCTCTCACTGTTGTGCTCATTTGTCTTTTCGGTCAAATGTTCTTACTTTTTAAAAAATACTGAATCTATCCAGAAATACAGCACCAGGTTCCATCTCCCACCATAGTGTGTGTGTGTGTGTGTGTGAACAGCATGGGTCGTAGGACTGGTCATGGTTCAGCGTGGCCCGAGAAGCCAGTGCGCAGATGTGGGTTCGAGGCGCAAACAGGGTGGTGTTTACAAGACGTGGCTGAGCGCAGGCTGCCTTAACGCCTCGACACACACTCACAAACACACACTCACAAACACACACGCTGATTAAACAACGGAAAGCTGCTAAACCAATAAACCATCCAGTGTAGTCCAGCAACTTGACAGCTCCCTCACACGCACTGACACCAGACAAATACAAACACACACACACACACACACACACACACACACACACACACCTGCACGCACACATCAACACACCCACACAGAGAGCACCTGGCTGCACTCCAGCTGTGTTCTAGAGGGTGAGCTACTGGAATAGGCCGAGGGAAGCTGGGAGGGGTGTTCAAACTACATTAGTAGGCACACACTAATGTGCACGCGCGCACACACACCCACACAAACACACACACACACACACACACACACACACACAGTCCCTCGAAGCCTCTTGCTCTGCAGATATCGGAGCCAGCCATTTTTCCACCCACTCAACTCTTAGGTCTGGCACTATAACACTCGCATACACACATAAATGTGTGTGCGCATGCACACACACATGCACACACACATGCGTACACACACAGAGCTACATTTCCTACTAAGCTCAAAGAAAAAATGCTCGTTTCTGTCACCTCCTTTGTCGTGATAAATTAGACACTAAAATATTCACTCCCGTATGTAACACAACCATGAGAAGAAAAAATTAAATAAATACAAGATTTCTCTAAAAAGAAAAGACCCATTTCCCCCTTAGAAGAGACAGGAAGATGATTCCTGAAAGCCAGTTCCAGGTAGCTCTGCTCAGAGCAGAGCTCTGCTGGTGAAGTGAGGGGTCTGAGTCCCCTGCAGACAGGGGCTGAATCACAGGCACCAGTCTGAGCTGGAGCTCCATCTTAACAGCTGAGTGCGGGGGAGGTACACTGGCCCTGCTCCCATACACACACACACACACACACACACACACACACACACACACACACGCGCGCACACGCACGCACCTCATGACAAACACGCTCTTCACATGTACGCCCAGATTGACAGGAAAATCGAGACGCCGTGCTGGTTCGCTAATTAGGCGGGCCGGAAGGGTACAGTGTGAAGGTTAAATAAAGGTTAAATAACGAGCAGTTCCGTCATCTCCCATAATTCCCAGGCAACCCGTAGGCCAGGGGAGCGATGCTCTGAAGGGCCCCCCCCACCCCAAAGGTAATGAAGTCCTGTGGACTAGGAAGCTGAAACAGATCTTTCATGTCAGGCGATGGCAAGAGCGTCAGATGCACTGATATGACCCTGTCAGATGTGCGGATTTATATAAGAAAATGACTGGCATTTATATAATAGCCTTGAATCGATCTCTTCACTCTTCTTTGCATTGATTGTTTTCCATTTTTCACCTGCACTGCCTGTATTCCTTAAATAGTCTGGTGACTGATTAACCTTTTTCAACCCCAAGTAAATCGCTGTAAGAGACGACTTCAGCTCTCTCTGCATCTTCTTTTCAGATTCTTAACTTTTAAAGCAAAACACTCTTTTGATTTAAAGAGACATTCCTTTGTGTTTTCTGAAGCGTTTGTTGATGGCAGTTAATGCCAACAGATGATAAAATCCCTCCTAATTCTTGAAAAGAGTGAACAAAACACAAAGGACAGACCGCATATTAGTTTTTTGAACGACTCAACGAAGGTGAGACCATAATGTTATCCAGTCTTCCCAAGCCAGACGAAGCACGAGGGTTAAGATGCATCTTCTTCACCTGAGAACGCTGTTCATTTCCTCAAGGTTCCAACAGCCAGGCTCAAAAAGGCCCCTGCCAGATCGACTGAGGCGTAAGAGGCAGTTGGTGTAATTACCACAGAGGCGACTTCAAGGCAGCGACGGCCGAGACCCCGTGGGGATTCCCATTGTCTGTTGAGTCACTGTTGCGCTGATTGCTTGAAGTGCTGTCAAAGATACTTCACAAACGAAAACGAGCACAACTCATTTCCTTGTTCTGGTTCACAGTCTGGACAGAGTTGTTCTCTGAAGCATCACAAATGCTCAGAAAGGTAGACACCAGACACGTAGCTGTGATCACATAGGAACATCGAGTCAGAGTGTAATCACTTTCAACAGAGTGGGAGAAGTGTCCTGATAGGTCAAGCAGGCATTCAAAACATGGAACTATTATGGAAACATAGGTCTCAAACCAGTAAGAAGAAAACATGGAAGGACTGTTCCAGTATGAAACTGACATGAAGTTCAAGATGTAAGCCAGTATGACTATAAAGAAGAGGAGTTACCAGAGCCATAGCAACGTAGATTGTTACTTTGGTGACCCCTGACGTAGAAAAACCGCACGGCACAAACGGGCTTTAACACCAGTGGGATTAGAAAACTCCACACTTGGACTGGATTACATTGAGAAATGTGAGGTGGATGAAGTCCTGCAGAGTAATTTCATGGATAATGCCTCCTCGCTTCCCCAGGGACCAGAGGCCTGTCCACCAGAGCTCTCAGTCTATTACAAGAGAAAAGCTCTCC
>JAOXYF010000019.1:10020593-10035666 GCA_028565775.1 Sternarchorhynchus goeldii
ACAATCACCACTCCGCAATACCACCCCGATCTCCGTCCCTGTCCGCTGCGACGCTTTGCTTAAAAGTCACGCAGCTTCTCAAGCAAAAGCGCACGGAGACGAAAGAGAGGCTGACACGGTGGAGTGTGGGAGTATCACCGACGCCCTTGGCAGTGACCCAAAGCAGTGGGTACAGAGAGTCATGCACCGCAACAACAGTCAGGGTTGGCGCACATGTGACCAACAAGCATAGAGGGCTCCCAGGAAAACCTACACACACACAAAAGGGCCGTAGACAGCTACTGGGTACACATGGTACAGACGAACGGATCAGCTTCCACAAGCCATGAGATTTAAAGGATATTCCGTACAGGAAAAAACAACCAAAAAAATCTGTGTGTTTAAAAGAAGCAAATGAGTAATTTATTGTGGGGGAAAAAAAAATAACTTGTGCATCTAAAATTTGGCATCAGTGTGGCATCGGTTTACAAGTCTGGTTTTGGCTGAACATTTAAGTCAGTGGGACACATTCCACAAACATTATTAATTAATGAGTGATTAAATAAATAAATTAACTGCAAATAATTTTCATTTAAACCATGTCAACCATGTCATTTAAATCATGTCATGTTCTCGTCATGAAAGAAAAAAAAAGATTGAGCAGTTGAGCAGTATGCTTATTTGTCTTCCACTACAAGAGCTACTGATAACAAATTGTTTCACAAATACAGATATGAAAACTTCTTCTGAGATGTAAACAAAGTCCCAAGTGCTATAATTCATGATGGATGCATTAAAAGCAACAATGGCCGACTTCAATTGTAATTTACCAAATATTCTCATAAAAAAAATGTTTCTGAGAAGACCTTTAAGATCTATCTGCAATATTATTCTTCAATAAAAAAATTAAGACAATACAATATCTACTGCGTTAATCTTAAACACAGCATGAAATCATGCCTCCACAGCTAAAGCTTTCACTGCCTGGATTAAATGTATAAACTATTATAATTTGAACATTACCAGAAGGATAGCGATTGAAATGGATCTTTCTTCATTGAAATGTCTTCTTTTTCTGGGTAATTAAGGGTGATTCCCATCACTAACAAAAGCCAATGAGAGACATCGTACAGAAGCAGGAGGAGCCAGAAATAAATGTGAAAATAAAGAAAGAACAAAGAATACAAGAAGAACAAAAAAAAACAATACTGGCTTTAGCGAGTACTTCCCTTTTGAAATCCCCAGATCCAACCAATCAGAGCTGGGAAGAAACCCTTTACTGTCCCTCCTCTGTAACTCTCTGAAACTGTATAGGGATCGATAGAGAGAGAGAGAGAGAGAGAGAGAGAGAGAGAGAGAGAGAGAGAGAGAGAGAGAGAGTGCGCGTGGTGTACACAGAGAGAAAGAGCAAGAGAGAGAGAGAGAGAGAGAGAGTGCGCGCATGGTGTACACACAGAGAGGGAGAAAGAAAGAGAGGGAGAGAGTGCGCGTGGTGTACACACAGGCTGTGAATGAGAGAGTCAGTGAGAGGGAGGGAGAGATCGAGAAACGAGAAGAAAACAGCAGAGGAAACCAAACAATCGCCTCATGATCAACAGAAGGGAGGGAACCAATTCATGTCCTTAAGTTAGGAGAAGGACCGCACACCTCAGCTCCTACCCATGCCACGTGGATTACAGGAAAACGTGGACACGGACAGAAACGGCACCAGCCTTCCGTCAACTTGCTCTGGAATCGTGCAAGGATGTGTTTGATTCCTTAAATAAAAGGGAAGCTTATCGCTCGACACCGTTTGTGGGAAGAACCCGATTCACTTTTCCGTTGGGCAAGGCACAGCGATTGATCCTCTGGTCTGGGGTTGTCTGAAGTAGCATGGGAGTGACGCGCTGCTCGTCTATTCAGCTGAGTGCACGTTTTTACGTTAACTGAGGTGGGTAGAATGCTGACTTCACTGTGCTTCGCCGGCACAGAAGCCAAGCCACAGTCTTGATTTAAAGCCCCAAACGTCACGGTAACAAGACAAGACGGACTTTAAAGAGGAGAGAAGGCTGGGCGGTGATGAGTACCTCAGGTGTGGGTCAGGGGTGACGGCTCTCCATTGGCTGACTAATGAAACCAATCTGTCCTCTGGGAACTTTCTGTGCCACACACCAAACTGGACCAGTGCATGCAATCCACGTGCTGGAAAGACTGCTGAAACAGGCAAAAGTAGATGTGGAGAAACCATTGGGATGTTTGGAGTAACCTCTGACATCATCTAGGTGAGTTATATTTCCTACGTTAATTTTTTTAAGTCATATAAACATGTAGCGAACATACAGCCTACAGCAGCTGCGTGATAATTCTACCTTCTCTTTTCATTGCTATATATGACATTATTGAACCAGAAACTGCAATCCACTTACTTTCATATATTTTCTCTCTGCTAAACGAATGCTGCAGACACAGTATCGGGTTCAAGCGTGTGCTTCGGCTCAGTACGTGGCCTAAGGTGGAAGTGGCCGTTTTGGAGCCGTTTTGGGACCCGCTCCTCCCCCCTCGGCTCCGCAGCGCTCTGGCTGCTGTGCCAGGATCCGGCTGCGTCCTGACGGCATCATGCCTGGAGCTCGGGGTGTGGTGGCCCCTCTGGTGCTAAGCGCTCTGCTGCTGCACTTGTCCAGGGCCGGCCTGCCCGCCGGCTGCCTCCGAGTCTCCGACATCCTCAGCTGCAGCAACCTGGGACTGGAGCAGGTGCCCACGTGGCTCCCCGGCACCGCCGCCACCTTGGACTTCAACCACAACCGCCTGGTCCAGCTGGAGGAGGACAGCTTCGCCGGATTACCCCACCTGGTCACCCTGCGCGTGGCCCACAACCGGCTGAGCTCCCTCGCCCCGGGAACCTTCCGCAACACGAGCGGCCTGCGCCACCTGGATCTCTCCTCCAACCACCTGTACAAGGTGGACAACCACTACTTCCAAGACCTAGTGGCCATGGAGGAGCTGCTCCTCTTCAACAATCACATCTCAAGAGTGGAGAGCAACGCCCTGATCAGCCTCCACAGCCTGCGCAAGGCCTACCTCAGCCACAACCGCCTGACCGACTTCCCTTTCTTCTCCATCCAGGCGCACAGCCACCCGCTTCTGGTTACGCTGGACCTGAGCTCCAACCGCATGCTGAAGCTGCCCCTGGAGGACATCTCGGCTCTGCCCGTCTCCGTGCAGGGCGGCCTGTTCCTGCACAACAACAGCCTGGTCTGCGAGTGCGCCATGTACAGCCTGTTCCGAATGTGGGAGCAGAAAGGCTTCGTGTCGGTCCGGGACTACCGGGAGGAGCACACATGTTTGGTCTACGGGGAACCTCGCGCCTCTGTGCAGTTCCTAGAACACACTCGCTTCTTCGAGAACTGCACTGTAAAGGTGCAAAGCCTGCTGGGGGAGACACTGAGCAGCCTGCAAGCTTATGCTGGAGACTCTGTGCTGTTGGAATGTCAGACCTCATTAAAGGGAAGAAACATCACCTACCAGTGGGTGACACCTCACCAGGAATATATCGTCCCACCAGGAAACAACAATACAATGCGTATGCATGCAAACGGCAGCCTGGAGATTATTGTGACGCGAGTGGAGGATTCTGGGATGTACTGGTGCATGGCGCAGAACCGCCATCAGTCACGCAACGAGACCCGCGAGGTGAACATGACGGTGATAGTGCACCGCCAGGAGGGGGAGCCCTTCAACACGGGCTTCACCACTCTGCTGGGGTGCGTGGTCAGCCTGGTTCTCGTACTCATGTACCTGTACCTGACGCCCTGCCGCTGCTGGTGCCGCAAGTCTCCGCCTCCGCCCGCCACGCCCAGCCCCGCCTACGAATGCAGCGCCCAGTCTTCGATCCTGGTGCCAACGCCGCCCGCCACCACTGAGGGGCCCGGCCGCAAGGTCAGTAACAGCAAGCACGTGGTCTTTCTGGAGCCCATCAAGGAGGCGCAGAACGGGAGGCTGAGGGAGGTGGCGTTCTCCGATCAAGCCAAGCTGCACGCTCCCCGGGGCGACGCGGCTTCCGTCGGCTCCTTTTTCTCAGACCCCACCGTCGCGCCCTGACTCGAGCTCGGCCCCCCTCCCCTGACCCCACGCTCGCCTGCAGCTGCGGGACCTTCGCCCCGAGCAGTCCTGCTACTTGTACTGCCTCTCAGGACAGAACAGGAAAGTGCGTGCGTGCGTGCGCGCGTCTGTGTGTGTGTGTGTGTGTGTGTGTGGGTGCCTGTGTGCGCTGGTGGACGCGTGGGTGGGTGTGAGGGTAGGGGTTTGCTTTTCAAGCCCAATGCCAAGACAGCGAGCTGACAAGGAAAAGATAAAGAGAAAAAAAAACACAAAGAAGCATGAGAGTAGAAGGAAGGAATAAACAGCCAAGGGCAGGTAAGAGAAGAGCTGGGGTCATGCGCTGCCCAGCCCGTGTACCTGGAGCTTAAGGCTCCACTGAGCTTCGAGTGGCACAGAGGAAGCTTGTGCATGAAGCTTTGGATGCCAACGCCAAACGCTGGGGGCAGATCTGCCCTTTTAGCACTGCTTGAGCCTTGGAGGAATGATAGCTGTATAGTTTACGCCTTGTTTAGAGCTTATAAAGCCACTGCCTTGAACTGTATAACCTGATATTCTACTGAAATAGCACAATTATTAGATCACGTGGGATGTGACTGATATGCAGATGATTTTTTTGTGTGTGTTTGTTTTTTTGAAACATGCAATCCACCCTTACCCCGATCTGATTTTATACGTTTGCACACCTCACGGGCTTTTTAGTAAATTGTGAGAGATTGAGGAAGAGATTAAAAAACGACCACCTTCCAAACTGGAGTATTATTTTGGAGAGACCTGGCAAACAGTGTTGACCAAACGGTGACCACGCTCCAGAGTAAGAGGGGCTCTTTGACCAGCTCGTACCTGACGTTCCAACATGTGGCCTGTCCACACTAATATCTGGACGGATCCAGAGATGGACGGGACCCTGTGAGGTAGAGTCTGCGCTGGAGCACATTCCTCTGTTTACCATCCCACCATTTTTCCCTTCACTCTATCCTCTTCCCTCGTTTTTTTAAATGTCCTGTTTTTCATTTTCTTATTAACCTGATCTCCTTTACCAGTCGCTTAATAAACCCTTCTGCTTCGACTCCAGAGGTACGTCTTCCTCGTCATTGTCACTGCTTCAAACCCGAGACGTGTGTGCGTGTGTGTGAGAGAGAGAGAGAGAGAGAGACTGTGTGTGTGTGTGCGCATGTTGGTCCTGCTTGTAAAAGATCACAACGTAGTATTTCAGCGTTTGAATAACTGGATGAGACATACAAGAGAGGTTCACCCTTGCAGAAAAACGATTCAAAGTAACGTAAAAATAGCATGGACGTGTAATAAAGTGATAAACATGGTCATAGCATAAATAGTTGAGCTTAAGTGGGAATCTTTGTTGGTAAAGATTCCACACTGCAAATCCAGTACAGTGTTGCGACAGAGAGAACCAAGGTTGAGGGTTACTGCCAGTTCTCCGGATGTCCAAGGGGAGCTTTGACAGTGGAAAGGAAAACAACACTTAATTACGTATAACTATGACTCAGGAACATGCAGCGACATACAAATTAAAACCCACATACAGAGGAAGGTTTTTACTATGGAACATTACCCCAATGCCGTAGCTGACCCTCCCGTGGATCAACCGCATACTAAATCTCACTCTTCTGTGCTTTCAGTTAAAATGCATCATCACTGTAACCGGCAGAATCATTAATGCCATCACATCATCACCATGCTTTGTGCTTTACAATCAAAAACATCACGTTTCCCTTTATCTGTCCTGCAGCGGCTGAAACGCATTCCGTTATTTTAGGCGCATCGTTTTTCAAATCATATTTCGCATCGTATTTCGATGTGGGACGTTTCCAACGACACGTGGGGTTCACTTCCCAAACTCTCGCGTACACCCCGTCTCCACGGCGATACGAACCCGCGCGTGGCTACGAGAAGCCTGGCACGTTAGTGCATTACTCACCACTGCAGGTCGATACCGTCACGCCAGTCAACGACGAGAACCACGGCACGAGGAGGAACTTTAAATAACCAGCGTTTGGTTCATTAAAACCCAGCGTTCGGGAGACAAACGTGTGTTCTTTTTTGCCAACTATCAAGGAAACACCAATGTGTGCCAACGCTGGAAAAGGTCTGTTCCACTAAACCAATTAACCACGGAAGGCATATTAGTCCTGGACAGCCAGCCCTGCTGGTCGGACATTACAAGCCCTGATTCATTTGCGTAACGTCTGTGCCTGGGACAGCCATCTGTGTGTGTCTGGGAAGACAGTTTTTCAAGGCCAGGAGGAAAAGGACACATGCAGAGACACACACACACACACACACACACACACACACAGATTTGCGTGCCAAGATATCAACCTTATATCCACATACATAAGATCCTGGCTACCACCCAGACAGCAATATAAACGTTCTACTTGCTCAAGAGTGCCCACTACCATCCAGATGGATGTGAAGGCATGATAATGAAGCAGAAGACGAGAAGCTACTGTCATCCATGTTACTCCAAGTGAAATACTTTTAACCATGATCTTGGGCACAACTGCAAATAGAGTCATCAAAGGCGAGAATCCACTGTGATAATGTGGAATATAGCTTGCTTTTGCTCACAGCGATCAGCCAGCAGGCTCCAGAAGGCCACACAGCTGTTAGATTTCTGACCAAAGAAAACGTCAGTGTAGTGGAAAATTGGTTTCGACTACACTGGCATATCTTCACTTTAACCAAAATGGCATTCCTATTTACAAATGACAACATTTTGCAGGGAAAAAAAAAAGCCTGAAGCTGTAGATGAAATGGAAATCATCTAAGCATGGTCCTCAAGGTGCTCACTGTAGCAAATAGCTAAAAATTCTGGCCTCAAATGTTTTAGTAAGCTTTCCACTGTTAAGACATACTGAAGAGATCCTGTTAGGTTTGCCTAACAGTCTGTGACTGGGAAACAAACGGGTGGATGTGTAATTGATGTGCTTGTGTTTACTGGCTCTTGGCATGTAATGAGACGGAAAAATTGCTCAAGAAAGCAAAGAAAGAACATTATGTCAACTTAATTAAACCGGAATCTGCTTTGGTAGACGGTTTAGCAGCACAGCCCTAAGAAAAACTGTGCCATCCATACTGAAGCCTGCACTCAAATATGAGTCAAACACAAGTCAAATACGGTTAATGCCGTATAAACTGAACGCAGTGATCCCACAAATCTGTCTTCTTTCAGTTTAGTTGTCATACATGCAGTCAGTAAGACCTGATGCAATGTTGCCATCTGGGTGTCAGGGAAAAAAAAAAAAGTATCTAAAATCATCTTCAAGTGCAGACAAGGATCTGTCCAGCTTTAGAAAACAAGAGGGACATAAACATCACGCAGGGGCCGAGCCTGAGGGGCCCATCGGCCAGCAGGCAGGAAGAGTGGGAGCTCAGTGAGCTCAGATAAACAAGGTTCTCCGGTGCCATCATCCATGAATGTTCTGCTTTTCCACACCGTTCTCAAGAAACGGTGCGTCTTTACTCCATCTGCAGCCTTGCAATTACTGGCAAACGCGTCAGATTTAGAGGCCAGATTTAGGGACTCATTGATCGGGAGTATTTATACCTGTTCTGATGTGTGCTCAAAGGCTGACGTGCGCACGCAGGTTTAGAGCAGACAGTGACCCCTACAAATAACTCCCTGGTGGATTCGACTGTAAACGGAGCACAAGATAAATCTCTCGCCTTCGAAGCTTTTGTATATTACACACGACGGAAAAGCCAGCATTCAGCCAGCATTGTTCTGCTACCTCCGGCCGCATCGCAGATGAGGGACCAGGTGACATTTGTGAATTAAATAATGAAGTTTGCATAACTGTGTTTTGGCAAGAACAAATGTCTGTGCAAGTGCTCTAATGTATCTGAGAGAGAAGGACGCCCGTCAGGAGAGGATTCGTTCCATCAAGAATGACTTTAGTGGGGAAAGCCTAAGGAATGTGCCCATTAAGAATTGATCAAATCCTTCTCCGTCTAAATTCACTCTTCTTCAAAACCAAAATCCATGGTCTTAGGCTGGCAAACAAATGTTATCTGGGTAAATTATCCTGCATAAAGGAAACATCCATAAAGGAACATGCAGGTGATTCACAGACTGAGAACATAACATCTCGGTAAAACCTGAATATCCAGCACTTTTCTTATGAATGAAGCCCCCCCCCCACATCACACACACACAGACACACACACACACACACACACACACACGACAGCTATTCCTAGAACATGTATTCCTTACCTTTAATGCATCATGTTCCAGTTCGTGTTACTCATACTGACTTCATATTTGCCCAGCACAGCCTTCTAATAAAGAATTGACCTGAGGCACAAAATGCTTTTCAACATGGCGTTTGGACCCAGGCGTGAGTATAGTGCCCCCTGTAGGATTTTTCTCTTCTAGACGTCTAACTGTGCATGTGCGTGTATGTGTGTGTGTGTGTGTGTGTGTGCGCATATGTATCTTGGCACTTCCTGACATCCAGCCTCTCAGGATATATAGGCTTGAGTCTAGAAGCCTCAGTCAGTTTGAGTCAGTTTAAGTTAATTATCTGGCATCGCTACTAAAGAACGCTGGTCTCAAACTAAATCACGTCGCTGTCATGAAACAGTGCTGAGCCACTTAATGTGATGCAGCTCAGAAAGAAGAGAACAACAGAGCAGAGCAGTCTGAAGCCTGTGGTGTTTAAACTCTTCTGCTGGAGAATATACCATAAATCTGCGGTGACAAAACCGAGTGGACTCAGCTGAAGGAGGTTTGCCAAGGCCAAACCCACCCTGCTGTAGACGGCATGACTCGATTCGGCACCAGTGCACACAACATATCAGAAGTCTCAAAGAGTGAGCCAATACCGACAGCTGAAAACAAGAGAGCTAAAATATTGGTGATGTGTGAGGTCTTTTAAGTCAAATCTTGTAGAATCAAGAAAGTAATAAATGTATCGATGGTGATGTGCAGTGGATGTAAACTAGGATGAAGTTGGGAAAAACAGCTTTGGAACTGATGACTCAGACCCTCTCCCAGAATGTCTGACACAAATGACGGAGAGTAAAAGTCGATAAAAGTATGAAACAAAATGGACATGCATTTCAGATATCAGAGTCCCAATGTACAAGTCTTACCTCAGATAATGGCTGCCGCAGATCTCCATTCAAAGCTGTAGGAGGCTGTGTGAATATCTCCAGCTAGGGAACTACGCTAACAATACAACCTGCAGCTGTGGACCCAAGGCAGGTACTTGATGCTACCTGGATCTGCTTCCAAAGGGAAGATGTAATTTGGAGTAATCTGATCATTCTGCGATGTTTTAGATATTCAGTGCACACGGTTCACGTTTGCCGACAGCTTGCAAATGTCCAATTTGCCTGTTTTCAAAATTGGTCTCTTTTCATTTTTTGTTTTGTTTTTTGTTGTCGTTTTGTTTGGCACTGTGCACTCCACTCCATTCTCAAGCAGCCTACTTGTTTCTGAGGAGCCCGGCACTAAAACCAGCACCTACTGATTGCGAGCTTCAGCCCCCTACAGAGAGGAACCCAACCGAGCAGGAAACGACTGCTAACTCCACTAAAAACCCGCACACTCTCTTGCACAGCCATGCTTCCCGCACTCTGATCATTCAAAGGGAACGCACGCCCTCCAGACATTTCATTAGAAACACCTAGCGCCAGCCCATTCCAAACACAGCACAATTACTGTTACAGTGGAATGATTGTGGTTGTTGTTTTCTTTGTTGTTTTGTAGAGGGTTTTTTCTTTTCTTTTCACGTGTCACTGTCACTGCTGGGTTGCAAATGGTTCACTAGGCCAAAAATATCCAGGCTATACCAGCCAGATGAGTCAGAAACTCATCACTGATGAAGGGCTTGCAGATGGCCAACACAAACTCTGCAAGGCCAAACTGGGCTGTAAACTCCAGCTGTAGTCGATGTGAAGACACTGACAAGTAGATCTTGTACATTAGCAACTGAAGAAATGGTTCAGCCAAAGCTTGCTAGTTTAACTAACAGTACAAAGCCAGCATTGCTAGTTAGCGTCTAGCTAGACTTCCATTCACTTTGAGCACTGGTTGAAGTATTTAGCTAATGCAGAAAGATCGTGCATCATATCATTATGTGTAATACGCACTTGTGCTGAAGATAACTAACTCCTATCAACAGTTCCAAGACTAATCACCACAGGTCTGAGAAACTGTGACAAACGGACTTATAGACAGTATTAAAAAGGGACTTTAATTCTTCCATCATGTTTTAAAATGTAAACTGGAAGGCTCCTCACTTTACATCACTCCCCTAACAGGGATGTCACGATACATTGTGGGCTTTGATACGATTTTGTTTTTAATGATTTTGTGTGAGACTGTGTGAAAAGTAGCATGTACAAATAAAGTGAAAACATTTTGATGCTGTGTTAAACAGGTATACACTTCAGTATTTCCCAAAATTCCCAAATAATTATTTGGTTCCCAAGTGTTTAATATATTTAAAAAAAAAAAAAAAAAAATAGTACCTCACGGCAGTTCCCGCACCTCTGACATTTCTATCACATAATCTATCGCTGGCTTTCAAGGCTAACAAGCTATCTTCCATGAATTCGGCATTTCCTGCAGGTGCTTCTCAAACACAATCATGAACAAATCCATTAGTGTGGATTGAGAGGACAGGTAAGGCTTCTTTTTTCATAGATCAAAGAACTCAAAATGGCTGCTGCTAAAAATTTTTTTTTAAAAAAACCATTAAATTAAAAAAATTCTTTTCAGGCTTGTTCAAGGATAGTATGTTAGTTTAGAAAAGGGAAAAAAAAAAACTCTTGCACTCCACATTACTCCACATTTGCTTTTATACCAACAGTCAAAATTGTGTAAACACTTGGGGAAACAAGTGAATATGGCGGAGTAGCAATGAGAGTCGCACTGACCATAACACTTCTCTATCACCTAAAAGGACAGACACTTCACTACCGGTAACATGCGAAGAGCAAAGCTGTCACTCTTAGCAAGTGACAGAGCCAGTCAGATGGTTACAAATGCTAATTTGCGAGTGTGTGGTAGTACAAATTGTTAGCATTTGTGAGATTCAAAATGGCTTCCCTTTGCAGTAAATAAGGAAACCTTAAAAGGAAACAGCTGCATGAGGACAGGTTGAGGACAGGTTACACTGTGTGGACGATAAACAGTTCACGTAATAAGGACACCGGGACACAGGTAGAGCGAAGGTAACGGGTGAACGTTTACACGGGTTTTGCGCTAAGCTTCCCCGCTCTCTCCCCATTTATGGTTCCCTCTCTCATCTCCAGATGCGTCAGGTCTTCCACAAATCCGACAATCGCTCAGCAGCCTGGACGACGCGTTCGCCGCCGTGGTAACGTCTGCGGACAGCACGGCATACCTCTCTTGGATCCAGTCTGTGGATCCCCCAGAAACCCACAGAACAAGCGAGAACCTTTCCCCATCCCCGCTCCCCCCAATGCAGCAGATGGAATGGACTCGACCCACGCCTTGTGTGCTGGCAAGATAACAAGCCATTTGGGAAGTGCTATGGAAAAAGGTGACACTGGGTACTGTTGGAAGTGTAGTTCAGAACACCACCCCCTTCCCCTTCAAGCAATAATGAATGAAGAATGTAGATTTTGCTCATAAGGAATGACAGTCTCTCATACTTATTATTAGTGCTCACAAACAGCAGTGTCAGAAGTGTCTTACACATACGACAGTAAATATGGATGAATTATTATAAAGGCACTTGTACTTAATAAACTCAACTCAAAAACCTCTGTCTTGTTTTTGTGACTGTAGTGAGCTGTCATTCAGTCAGTACTCATCATTCGTAGGAAACAAACAAAAACAAAAATATCCAACATCCAACAAATACTGAATTTACGACTCAGCATAAAACCTCGACTGAAATCGATTGGTCTGTGCTAGAAATGTTGGCACGCCGCCGTCTCTGAACATTATCAAACACTCTTCCACATAATCAAGATGATTAGCTGACTCGGAGAAAAGATACAAGAGGAGTAAGACAGGAGGAGGCCGGCCCATTCCAGACGGCTCCGTTCAGAGATTCCCGGAGCCAACAGAACACAAATGAAGGGTGATGCATTTTGCCAAAACTGGGGATCAATCATAGAAACAACATCCAACTCGCTGAACATCAATAAGGGACTTCTGTGCTCCCTCTCAGGCTGAGCGGCCGCACGAACGAGGCACGGTGACTCTCAGAGCTTGGACTGAATTATGTTCACACGACAAAATCAAAAGAACAGGAAGAGTAAAAACGGAAGTATTTCAAGTTGAAAATCTTGATAGGTTTTTCATTGGATAGTTCACAAAACCACTAGGCACAAGGCCGACTGTGCACCATGTTCCCTAGTCCCTCCTACCTAACCCCGCCCACCCCCTGCTGCCCACCTAATCCCTCCTACCCAACAGTCCACGTCAGTTTTTCTCCACAACTGCATAACGTGAGAACACTACTGGCACTTTTGCTTTCGACACAAATTCCTTTAAAGCAAGCAGGTTCCCTGTGTACTAATTAATCAATAGATCGGCTAAATTAACTTCTGGATGAGTCACCAGTCTAATATTTATTGCTTCTATCAATACACTGTAAAGGCAGCCGTTCGTGAAGAGGTTCTAGTTATTGCTGCTGCCAACACATCGTCTTTCCATAAACAATGGGGACAAACTTTAATGAACACTAAAAAAAAAAAAAAAAAAGCTCTATAAGAGAGTGGATAATGTGATCAGATTAAATAAAAATTACTCAAAAAGTGCTCACATATATAAAAATGTACATCAGTTAGCTGATTAACACGCCATCTATGTAAATCATGTATAATGTAATTACTCTCCTACCAGAAAAGAAAAAAAAAAAATCATTTTCATAGCATAACGGTCAAAGGAGACGACTACACTGACTCGACAGTACACGACAGGCTGGGTCAGGCTGTAGTTTTTAATTTGCTGTAAGTGAAAAGACACCCTTCAATTCCATCTTTTTCCATATTAAATGCTTTTCCTGTAAAGGGACACCTTGCAATAAAGAATTATTTCCATTTCAAATGTGGTTAGTGCTTTAGGGCAGCAGTGTTCAAATCAGTCCTCAAAATCCATGTTCTACAGATTTCCTCCCTCCCTTTATCTAGGAGTGATGATGAATTGGCCATTAACCAATCATTTAATCAACTACAAGGTGTTACAAAAAATCCAGGATCCAATTTGGATTTGATGTACAGGTTCGAGTACCTGTGTTTTAGAATTAGACTGAAGGCACTGATCATAAAACACACTATTAATGAATCAGTGCAGAACTTTAGAAGGTTTAGAAGGTTTGGCCAGTGATGACCACTGGCTGGACTGGTATTTAAATATAAAAGTATATAAGGTGTTTCGTAATGTATCCATGGTCTCCAATGGCAAATTAAAACTTTATCACCTTATTTTTCACCCCATCATAACACACTAACAGAGCACAGGTCAAGAGAAAGAGACCCATTAATGAGCCCCATAATATACAATCGTATTTAACCTTCCTGTTTGGAGACCAGACTAGTTCTGGTTGCTGGTTCTCAGATGGGCCACAACTCTCCAGCAAGTGATGACCTCATGACAGGATGTCTGCGCCTGAACATCGTCATCTTCATCTTCATCTGTCTCAAGCGCTGTTGGAATAACCTGGGTCTTAATGATGTTATTCGCTTTCGCAGTAAAGTAAAATAGCTCATCGTTTTTACAAATCAGACAATATTATTTGCAGTTTCTATGTCCATCTATATCTCTACTTGCGAAACCTCTATGTTTCTAACAAATTCATGCACAGAAATGGCGTTGTCTGATTTATAACAGAGACCTGCTCCCCAGAGCCAAGGGCAGCGTCGCTACAGTGAAGAGTTGCATTTCAACGACAACGTCATACGTTTTTAAACATTTTTTTGGGTTGCCAAATCATGCCCCAATCCCCCTTTCCATTGGCGCATAATCATTCCTTTATGCCCAGTATCATTGTAGGCCATCACGTCAGCACGTCACAGCATGACCACTGCTGCCAGTGGAAGAAAAAACACTCCTCTCCTGCAAGGGAAACCAGTGAGTGATATGGGCAAGGCCAATCTGGGTGGGGTGCGGGAGTGAACCAAGGGGAAGCGGCGGGACACCTCCACCCAGACCCTGCCCGTCCACTCAGGCTGCTAAACCCAATTACACTGTGCCAATCTAATTACGGCAGCACCACAAACGCCAACCAACTGCTTTTTAGCCAATAGTAACGGAGGCAAAACAGCGAAACAGTTTGTCCTCTTCTTCTTCTATGAGATGTCAGGACGGGGAGTGTCGTTTATCCCAGCTGCAACTTTAACTAGATAAGAGACGGTGATGACCTGGTGTGCTTTAGTCCATATACTCCATCTCTCTGGGAAAGCTTCATTAAAGTTCAGGTTCTGCCTTCTCCCTCCACCACCAAGCCGGCCCATTTGCCCGCAAGGTAGCAATCAATGTTTCCTTCATTAAGCCCAGCAAAGCTTTGGAAAAGCCTGTGAGGCTGTATTCATTCCTCTTATTCTGGGCAGCGTCATTTACGGAGAAAGGAAAAATGCACAATGTAAACTTTAATAACCTTGTATGAAAGCAGCTCAAATGAGCTTTTACTACACATCAGAAACTAAAGTTCTAATATGTAGAATATTAAATATGTACACAATAAAAGCCACCCACTAGGAAAAAGGACCTGAACCACAAACAAACCCTAAACAGTCAATGGAGTCCGCGTTCTTCTAGCACCAGGTGGGTGGAGTCCGTGTTCTTCTAGCACCAGGTGGGTGGAGTCTGTTTTTCTAGCACCAGGTGGGTGGAGTCCGCGTTCTTCTAGCACCAGGTGGGTGGAGTCCGCGTTCTTCTAGCACCAGGTGGGTGGAGTCCGCCTTCTTCTAGCACCAGGTGGGTGGAGTCCGCCTTCTTCTAGCACCAGGTGGGTGGAGTCTGTTTTTCTAGCACCAGGTGGGTGGAGTCCGCGTTCTTCTAGCACCAGGT
>JAOXYF010000019.1:10035766-10048623 GCA_028565775.1 Sternarchorhynchus goeldii
GGCGAGAAGCTCATGTCTGGTATCCCTGTTAATGGTGGGTGAGGCATGCGCCAATACTTCATGTCTTTGGTCCTCCCCTGGCTTTGCGATTGGCACAGTGAGGAAAGAGGCTAATTAAAATGTTGGACAGAGGCTCACATTTGGCAGTGCTTCTTCAAGCCGCTGGACAGGATCGATCTAATGTGTGGTTAGTGCGGGGGTGACAACAACAAAGAAAGGAAGGAAGGAAACTGGCACAGGGACACAATCTGGAGAGAAAGAGTCATGGCAGTCTGTTTGGTGGTTAACAGCTACCAAACACCTCTGCCTGGCTCTTATGATGCCACCATGGCTGACAGGTTCACTGCCACCAAGCGGATTGGTTCCTGGCTGCTTACTGGCAGTGGCAGCACTTGGTCTCATGAACCAAGGGTACGAACCGAAGGGAAATTTAATGGCTTCTTCGTTGTCATTATGTTATAAATTCACTTTTCCCGTGTTTGGAAGTCACAGCCCCGCCAGGCTGCTCCCGGCCTTCAGACACTGCCGGATCGAGCTGACCGGCTGGAGTCCCGCTGGCCAGGGTCCCGCAAAACATTTCTCACTCTACCAGATAATCACAGGCAGCCCTTGGGTGGCAGAGGGGAGATAGGGAGGGATAATTGGGGATGAGCTCAGTTCCCCCAGGCCTCAAGAGTGCAGGGAGCTGAAGTCGTCTGAAAAGGCATGCAATTAAAAACAGCTGAGTGGATGATGGCACGAGGGGCAGGGCTGCACCTGGGTTCAACTCTCGGGCAGCTCTTGGTCTCAGGGAGAGTGGGGACATGCCCTCTTACATTACCCATTTATCTCAATCTTAAAAGTAACAATAATCATAAAGCAAAGTTAATATCACAAGTCTTAATTCTATAAGTTTAACAGAAATGACTCTAACAGAGAAGCTGCAGTCTATAAAACTGAGAAGCCAGTGGCTCCTCCCCCTCCCTCTCCACTGGGCTCTAGCCCCGCCTTGAAAATCCTTCCCTGCCGGAATGGATGCTGTTCATGTTGCAAAATGTGAACACTGTTTACCAACAAACAAGCAGAAATAAATCATGAAAAGTAATCGACTGCAATATTTATCCAGGAAAACAACTAGCACACTCTTATTTCAGTGCTTGGATATTTGCTAGATAACAAACTATCAAAGATATTTTTGGCAACTTTCAGTGAGTGTCACTGAAATAATTACTATCTTGTGGTTAATGTTATTCTAAACTTAAATAAAAAATACATCAAGCAGGGATAATTATTGAGCTGTCGACCAAGGGAATGAGGAGCCATTGATGCGAGTTTCCTCCTCATGTGAATGAAGTGCCATTAATGTGGCTGTCATCTGAATGTTTTAATATTAGAGAAGCTATACAGTAAAAGTCCATATGTGTCTGTGTAGCGAGGTGAGTTCACCTCAGTGTACTACTGAATAAACAGATTCTATACTACTGAATAAATAGATTTTTGGAGGTTTGCAAGCAGCTGGGGGACTTTTATTTTATTAGATATTACAGATTGGCGCATGCACAAGCAGTGACTGACATTAGGTCAGTAGTGCCTTCGGACTCTGGTTTGGTTGGTTTGATTTAGGCATGGTGGAGTCTTAAAAATAACATTAGAAGGACTAAGTGGAGCAAGAATTGTGATTTTTCACTAATTATCTGCCTCAAATACTGACCGTCAGGACACGGTGACAGTTCCAGCAAATATGGCAAAACGTTATTTTTGTATGGGATACCTGCTGCTGCTTTAAAGGAAAAATGTCAACGGGGTTCAACTCAGGGTGACAAAGACTGTTGTGTAATTACAGACCCTGGAAGCCTCCTTCTGAAAACAGCCACTAACAGGATATCATTTAGACTACTTTATCTCATAAAACCAAGGCCATAACTCATTTTATTAGATTATATTAGTCTTCAATTTAATGTACTGATGACCAAGGACATCTGTCTGGACTTGCAAAATAACCCAAATATAACTGAATTACAGGATTATCAATATCTCAGAAAGGCAGATGTTAAATCCAGGACTCCAGATTTTGGCTTTTCTAATGGCTGTTTTTAGCTTTCTGTTCGAAACTGAGAAGAATCACTAAACACCGAAACATATTTTATCAGAAAGTGTCAACAGCGGTAATTGTCTCCTAGTGATTAAAGTTTCAATTACAATATCAAAAGAGAGGCAGCAAGTAACCTTCAGGGATCAATAAAACTTCCATCAGTGCAACAGAGAGAATCATTTTAGTCAGACAAGCAGAGTTTGCATTCCACAACAAGAAACACATGCTATGCCCAGATACAGTCACTCCACCTGCTGTATATACAGAGTCCACTGCAATCCTATTTTACTAGCTTGCTTGGACTTTAAGGCCTGCAATGACAATTCCTGAATGAGGTCAATCGAACACTGGCTTGGCCTATTCCTACTGCTGTTAATCTAGCCTGTCCATTAAAAACATTTACATGTAGTGTTGCGATTTAGGAGGAAAGCTACACAATCAGGTCTGACGGTACAAATGTTTCCAATGCTTTTTAATAGAAGAAAATCTAACTTTTCCAGTATTTGGAGCTGTCACTTAAATGTTCACATCTGTATTCCTTTGTAGCTCTCAAAACAAAATAATGTCATTTAAAAACACACACACACACACACACACAAATGGAGAAAGCAGGCTTTCCCACTGCACCAGCAATAACTTCCATCTGCCTTACAAGTAGCCGCTACTTCATGACTTTAGTTCGTGTTCTCGTTTGTTTTTTTTGAATAATCACAGAAAAAACACACCGACATCGTCAGGCTGACTGCTAACGGCCTTTCCCCGTACCCAAGGTGCGAGTGCGGGACCCGTCCCCCACCGCTTGCTCGATACAGAGCCCAAGACTTTCATCTCTGCCTGCACTCTGATCAGCGCCAGCCAGTCATCGCCATGGAAACCCTCTCACCATACCAACTCCCGCTTCTCCAAAAGGCACCAGACGAGCTAGAGGTCATTCATTGCTGAGGACAAAAGCTGCCAGAAGGATTCGCTTTGGGAGAAAGACCAGCATGAGGCTTGCCAGGTGAACCAAGGAGACCAAGTTGCTGGTTAGAAGGTTAATCGGTCCTGCAGCCTTGACTACAAACATGAACCAAAACCAGTTTGAAATCAGCACAGATTTAAAATAAACCAGAACTCAAGTGTTCAATTTGGAAATCCAGCCTCCAAGATCATCTGGATAATAAATGGCAGTGGTATGAAATAAATTACTTTGTGTTCAGTAGAAGCCACCAAAATTCTAAAAAACCCAAAAAAGCAGTTCTCCACACAGTGACACTGCTATAATGTGTTGGACTGGCAATCTTTTAAATGGTAGTCTTTACCCCTCTATGGCGTGGGCTTGGTACATTCTGCCCAATACACATTCCAGTTAACATTGAGTCTCTTCAGTGGTTTAAACCAAAACTGCAAAGATACAAAACAAAAAAAAACTGTTGAATGGTTGGTCACAATTTACATTTACATTTATGGCATTTGGCTGACATAATAAATAAGACAGAAGATTTCACATGAACCCAAGATGCAAAACAGTGCCAAAAAGATGTTATAGTTGTCTTAAAGCTGTTAAGCAAATAGAGTCGATGAAAAGAAGTACTGACCAAATAGTTTTCTTAAGTTTTGACTAATGTTGGCTCACAGCGAATGTTTTTTCAGACTCGGGGATCCCAGCCCACAGGAACTTCCTGTGTGTATCCACAGTGTCAAGTCAAAAAAATCATTAATTCTGTATCTGAGAATTTGTTGTTAAAATTGAGCTGGCTGGTTAAGCTATTGTCTAGTTATGTTACCTCACTCTATATTATCCTGCTCTAGGTTATCTCGCTCTAGGTTAGCCTGCTAGCTACTAAAGTAAAATACAAGAATACTGACAATAGCAGAGCTAACAATTCATCCATCCATCCATCCTCTACTGCTTATCCAGGCGTGAGTCACTGGGGCAGCAGCCTAAACAAAGAGGTCCAGGCCTCCCTCTCCCGCACCACCTCCTCCAGCTCCTCCGGGGGATACCGAGGCATTACCAGGACAGTCGAGAGATGTAATCCGTCCAACATGTCCTGGGTCTTCCCCAGGGTCTCCTCCCCATTGTACATGCCTAGAGCACCTCCCTAGTGAGGCGTCCAAGGGGCATCCGAACCAAATGGCCGAACCACATCAGCTGGCTCCTCTCAACGCGGAGGAGCAGTGGTTCAACTCTGAGCCTCTCCTGGATGGCCGAGCTCCTCACCCTGTCTCTAAGGGAGAGACTGGTCACCCTGCAGAGAAAGATCATTTCTGCCGCTTGTATCCACAATATCATCCTTTCAGTCACTACCCAGAGTTCGTGACCATAGTAAAGCTAATAATATACGGTCTAAAAGTAGTCTATAAATTTGAACATTTTCATCGCAATGTTAGCTAAAATTAGCCATCTAGATGACAACACTGACTAGTGATTCAGTCATGTAACGTAACAAGTCAGAATAAGTGCTAGAAGGCCAGTACGTTTTCCTTTTCTATTCCAAATTCAGTATGGAAAAATGATCCCACAGAGACCCAAATCAGATACACTTTCAGTATATATCTGGTCCTTTCATTGAGAAGAAGGATATTGAAAAAGGCTGGTGTTCAAATTTTATGTTAAAGTTTCTGTCCCACAACCTTCAAATCACATCCAATCGGTTTTAAAGGAAATATTACATCCAGTGACACAATTGCGGACAAGAAAACAACGACACCACGGTACCCTGCACAAGGATGGCTCTCAACAGGAAGTCAGCAACAGGAAGTCAACAACAGAGAAGACGTCTTCTGTCTCACCCCTTACTCTTCATTAAGGATTTTCCTCCAGATTCTGCGTAACTTCGGCAGTTAAATTCTTTCATGTTTCCTTCTAAAAATAGAACAGGTGTTTTTTTCCTCCCTGGGCAGAAGATAACAAGAGTATAACACAGATAACACGCTTGTGTTGTTCAGAGACGTCTTGTTGCTTTTCCCATCACGATCTGTTTGTCTCAGCAGGACGTGTATGTACACACATGTCTGACCCAGCCATATTGGATGAATGGCAGTGGAGCAGGTGAATTCCGTAGATTTCATTAAAATTAAAGTAAATGAAAGAATAAATGATTACAAAGAAGTAAATAAGCATGCAAACAAAATAACTACCTGGCATAAATCGCATAATAACCTGGAGTGTCTCTTCAAACGCTCCAGACAAGTCTTTTGCCATGGATTGTAGCTTGAAGCAGAGGAATTAAAAAAAAACAAAAAAACCCTAGTTTTTTTAAATAAATATCCATCTTTTGAAGCTGAAAGTAATTTTTTGTAGGTTTGAGAAACCGCTATGATTGCCTGACTGTTTATCAGCATGAAGAGGACAGGTGAGATAAGGGAGAGGTGAAGCAGACGTATTTGGCCGAGCTTGCTGGCTTTACGATGAAAAAAGACTCCGCGATACAGAGAAATGCTAGGGCTGTCTGAAAAGATAACAGAGCACAAGGGTGACCCTTCCTGCGCAATTCAGAATGGCTTATTCTTCATACACGCTCTGTATGTACACAAGCTTCATACACGCTCTGTATGTACACAAGCTTCATACACGTTCTGTATGTACACAAGCTTCACACACGCTCTGTATGTACACAAGCTTCACACACGCTCTGTATGTACACAAGTTTATTTTTCCAGTGAATTCTGAGAACATGAGTTTGGAGGCAGAACACTGCTGTATTCTAAATGCATGCATACCGGGACTGGCATACCAAGTAAATCTCATTATGCCTGACCCAAGTGTGCTGGTGTTTCCCAGAATCTCTGTGAATAAGACAACTTGGCCCGGCTCGGTGTCATGGTGCTGAGCACCTTCCACACAGCACCATCCAAACACCCCGCGTGGAGCAAAGCGAGGCGAGCCGCCCTCGTCAGACAGCTGTGTTTCCCTGCTTCCATGACCTGCAGGAAGCTTATTTTTAGCAGGACTCACAATTCATTTCTCACACTTTGACAGCTACTCAATGACAGTACACTTTATTCCCAAAAGCACCTCAGGCAAAGCAATATGAGGGAGAGTGTGAGTGATACGCCCTCCTTCAAACACAGACAGCCTGGAAGAGCTATGGCAGAATAAAGAGATGAGCAGGATGTTAAATGGCGCCTCCAAAGCCTTATTTCACCACTCGGTAGACGTCTGAATGCACTTCAGATCTGGTCTGAGAAAACAACACTGGGGTTATCACGAAAAACAACACTGGTGAGGGGGTTATCACGAAAAACAACACTGGTGAGGGGGTTATCATGAAAAACAACGCTGATGAGGGGGTTATCACAAAAAACAACGCTGGTGAGGGGGGTTATCATGAAAAACAACACTGGTGAAGAGGTAATCACGAAAAACAACAGTGGTGAAGAGGTAATCACGAAAAACAACAGTGGTGAAGAGGTAATCACGAAAAAGCTTCAAGGCAAAGCCTCTGCCAGTATGAATACTTTACACTAATCACTAAAGCTGCTGTTAGCAATATATGAAGAACACAAGCTCAACTGTATTTACATCCTAATAAGTGTCACTAACATTGTTGCCCTCAGCAAAAACAAATGTCCATGTGACCGTCCTCTGTAATAAGCACAAACAAAAAAGAAGAACTGATCCGGCTATAATAGCCAATCAGGAATCTGCTCTGCAAGGTGGCCCTGCCTCCTTATTATTAGCCAATCAGGAATCTGCTCTGCAAGGTGGCCCCGCCTCCTTATTATTATGGAAAAGCGCAAAATCAGTGACACAGACTTAACATGGTAAAGCTTTGATTTTACTGTACTTGATTCTGTTTCTTTAAGACTGAAAACAATATGAAGTTTGACTGTTGCTTCACAAATGTCAAGCCTACATGTTTGTGAAAAAATTCGCTGTGAGCCAACATTAGTTAAAACTTAAGAAAACTATTTCCTTTTCATTGACTCTTATTTGCTGAAGTTGACGTCAATACACAGTCATCGTTTCTCTGAAAATCTTAAATCACAAATTCATTAGCTTTACGTTTTGAAGAACTCTATCATCTAGTCTTCCTCAAAACTATTTTGCAGCTATTTATCTCATCCTCCTCCACACAAGATAAGAAGGTTTCTTTATCTAAACCACTCTTCTCAGGTTTCCATGTCCTTCAACAAATTCAGCCCTGTTTACTGTTAAGGTGCCGTAGGGGGGTTAAAAAAAATCTGAATATTCACTGAATCTACAATTTGGAGTGAATTTTAACATATGTGAAAATTGAGAAGGAGCCTCGTGATTATTTTACACAGTTTTATGTCGGATGTTTCTTAGAGGAAAACCTTCCAGGCCGTGCTGGGTAACTGGGCACTGGGCTCAGGTTCCCAGATCGGTGCTCCTAGTGTGAGATCGAGCTGTGGTCTGAACCACGCGCAGCCAGTGAGCACATGGCAGCAGCTTGAGATGAAACGCAACCACGTCAGGCATGACGCATTAACTTGGGAGGAACGTGCGTTCAGATCCTCAAAGGCACAGGATCAGAGGACGCAAGCACGCGTGAGACTGTGTAAAATGTAAATCGCCTGCCTGTCGCTCTGGACACCCCACCGCTATGGAAACTGTCCTACTGCTCCGGCGGGGCACGTGTGACAGACAATTACAGTTGCTTCAGAAGGCTGCGATCCGCACGCAGAGCTGAGGCTACACCGCATGTTCCTCCACAAACAACATCTTCAAAGGCTCAGCTAGGTGTGGGGGAGACAGTACTGTCTTCTGTACGGTTTGTTGGAGTCTCACGGCAGGCTCTGCTGACTTGGACAAGAGATACCACCACTCATTTCAAATTTCAATCTACTGTATTTGAGATGTTTTAAATACAGAAGGCCAGCAGGACTGTCTTCTACAGTATCATAGTATGTTAGCTTCCATGGACCACTCTCAACACAGAGTAATTTACAGTAACTTCCCTTTGCAAAACTCATATGATTTGCATATTTATGAATCAACACTGACTCCTTGAAACTACATGACGTCTTCCTGTAAAAAAAAAAGAATTACGTAAACTGAAATACTGCTTCCCACAAGACTTGATTGGGTTTGACTGCTTTCAGCCACCCAGTGATGCCAAACACTCATACAACAGATTCCTTTGGACAAAGAATAAAAGCAAACTGCAGCATTCAATCTCAAATAGTAGTGTTGGTTCTACATGAAACTGAACAGCTTGAAACTGGTTTTCATTCAGTAATGTGAGAGAACTAAACTTTGCTAGTACATGGGCTCATACTTGGGGGGGGTTGGTGGTGGGTGGTGGGTGTCATAAAAAGTGGGTCACAATGTAGCTTCAGGGAAATAGGCAATAACCCTGTTAAAGTCAAGAAGACTTAAATCGTCTGAACATTCTCTCAGCAAGAAAGTTCCCTCACTTACTTTAGAAGGTTCAGAATATTGGTAATAGTCCAGGAACTAAAGCACAAACCAAGTAATGAAATGAATGAATTAAGTAGGAAAGTAGTAGAAGAAATAAAGAGTAGGCGTCTCCTAAAAGTGCCTCAGTCAGGATCAAAGTTCTCCATAATTAACAAAAAGGTCCCTATAACTATAATTCACTGTAATAATGAGGTTTGTGTGTTAGAACAATGGCATCATTTCAAATGACTGATAGCAATGTGGGATCCAAAATGATTGAAATGGGTTAGACACTACACACACACACACACACACACACACACACACACACAAATAATGGGAAAGGCATATAAAACACATTTTCCTCTAATCCACATCAGAACAAGGAAACGACGAAATTACTAGAAGTGTTGGACCTAAAGAGTGAATAAAATTAGTCTCTTTAAAGAGTCAGAGTGGATAATGGCACAACATTCAGTCGGAGGACGCGAGAAAAGCGGCCTGTGATCAAGTGTGACCCCGGAGTGCTTTAGGAGCAGTAATTACAGCCATCGACTCAAAAAGCAATTCACCTGAGCCAGCCGAAATGCTAGGCTGGAGAGAAACCCGGGGGGGGTTGGGGGGGTGGAGAGAGGGGGTCACGATGCAAGACGCCATGCCACGTCTGAACGAAGCAGAGGGGGAGAGCACTCGTCACACCCCGAACACCTCCACCTGTGCACGACACTGCGCTTCGCAAAAACACATCGACGTACCACCACAGTCTGATTTATTACGGGTGCCGTGGTTCCCTGGGATCACATCTTCTCTGAGGCAGAAACAACCGAACCGACTCTTTGAATTTCAGGTTCCGGCAAAGTGACGGGATTAACTTATGAAAAAATAGATGGAGCAACATAGATTTAAAAAAAACAAACAAAAACACACACATGTCCTTCATCTGTGCATGATTAGAGCTGTTTAAGGTTGACGTGCTTGGTGTACCAGTACCAGAGGCTGACAGGAGAGGTGTCGGACCAACAACACAGAAACACACCACTAAAAAGGTGAACTTACACTCGAAGGAAACCAACTGAAAACAAAAGTCTACAGCAAGAAACCTTCCCGCTTCCAGAACTAAAGTTGATCTGCCAGTAATCAACACTGTAGCTGCGTACGGCACCTTTTAAAATTCCTAGCAATGATTTGTTGTTGTTTCTGTTGGTGTCGGAACAGACAGAAGCCTTTAGACACCGTCTCTCACGCTGATGAGTTCCAGACAGTGTGTGACCTTACAGATGACAGCGTTTCCCGCCTGCCGCCAAGTCTCCGTGAATATTTTGAGAGCATGAGAAGTCTCTGAACGCTCGAGCCTCATTTGTAGGTCAGGTGAAAAATGGCATGGGGGGTGGTGGGTGTTGGATGGAGGCAGGTAGGGGAAGGATGTGTCGAGATGGATCCAGGGCCGGTGCTCTGCTTCTTTTATAGATGTGTAGCCCCAAGTCAGTCTCTGACCTTTATCTTGCTGGACTAGCTAACATGTCCAAACACACACACACACACACACACACACACACACACACACACAAACAGGAGACGGAGGAAGGCCGATTCCACACCACGAGGTGGGAAGGGTGCAATTTAATACTGCTGTGTGATAAGCAGCCCGTTTAAAATACAACTGATCTCTGGACCGGGATACAGCCCTGATGGCCAAATATCTGGAAGCGATCCGCTAAACGAAGCAAGTCACCTCCAAGACATGTCGCGTTTGGGGGAGGAGCTAACGAAGCACAGGGGAGGAGTCTTTTTCCTTCCCCAAACATGAGAAGAAAAAAAAAAATGAAAAACACAGTCTTCAGGCCAACTGCTGCTCCAGCAATAGCAGACTTAATAGAGATACATGTCTGGTATAAGCCTTCCACCACCTTCCTGGTATATATAGCCTTCCACCACCGTAATGACGGAAGTGGGTCAAGGACTTACCCATGTCTGCCCGAGTCCACTAGGACGCGCACCAGAATTCCCGTAACTGCTACCAGTATGGGGTAGTGGTCCACGCTCTCCAGTCCTGCACACACATGGAAACAGGCCTCACTCAAAACAATGCTTATAAACATCAAGTATCGAGTTAAGTACCTAAACAAATGAAACAATATGAAAACACAGTTTCATAATTTTATATTTAAGAAACGTGAAAACACTATGAAACTATGAAAACCAAAATATATAATGGATGCTTGTTTCGTACAAGTCTCCTCCAGATAAAAATAATTTGCAGGGTAGACCTTCTCAGTGTTTCCTAGGAAAATCACTTTGCTGGTCGATCAGATTCACACTACGCCATCAGAAAGCAATTTACTGAACACCCCGGTCTTCAGCACTGAACTGCGTTCTTGAAAGCTGACAGCATCCAGCATCTTGATAGCATCCAGAAGCCCGTGTGGCTTTTTTTCTTCCATAATGTTCTGTTCACTGCGTATTTTCTCACCTCTCGTTCGGTGACAGGTCAATACTGGACTACGTTCAGGTAAAATTTATATTCCTGAAGTGGGTACTTAGAGCATTTACATTCAGAGCCCGTCGGCTGACGGTCGCATCCAGAGTGACTCACAGAAGTGTTTTCTACTCATTTAGATTGAGTGCTGGTCCATATAGATTCTAAAGTCTAAAGATACCATCAAGCCAACTCACTGCCAAGGGCAGGAGTCAATAAGGAAAAAGCATAGAGAATAAAAGTGCCGCTTTTTCTGGTGGCCGTTCCATCGCCTAGGTGCTAGGAGGAGTGTTCCCCCAGGGGAGAGGGAAGGGTGGAGAGCAGTGGTCCATCGCCTAGGTGCTAGGAGGAGTGTTCCCCCAGGAGAGAGGGAAGGGTGGAGACCAGTTGTCCTTTCGCACTCTGGATTGATGGTGTAGGATTAACAGTGCACACAGGGAGCAGCTCCAGCTGGGCTGATCACGTCTGAAAATGCCACAGAAGCCAACGAGCACCTTCCCCAGGTGCCTTCCCCGGGGAGAAAAGGTTGAACCATCGCCATGGGAAACCCACACGTCAGAGGAAGGTTTCCAGGCAGGACGTGGGTAAAACACGAGGGTTGTTACTTACCGTCAGCGTGACGCACTAAGGAGAGGCCCAAATTTAGCCGCTCAGAATTGTTTGACTTCGAACAGGCATTTACATACCCGTCTTCAGCAGCTACCCTCTTACATGTGCAGTGGTATTATGGTAATGAGAACCAAACATACTGTTCCAGACTAGCCTACATTAGCAGTATTAAAGGTGTACATCACCCAAAATCTGCTAATAATAAATGAAAAAGCAATTAGAGGACAGTTACCATTACACAAATGAAATTATGTAAATGTCTCTCACTACATCCTGTTTAGCATTAGCATATGAATAAATAGATTTCTTTAAAAAGGCTTATATGAGCTGAGTCGATTAAACTCTCCAGACGCCTCACAGTTGTTTGTTACTAAAATGCAAATCAGATCTAAAAACAACAACAACAACAAAATCATCTGTAGTCATCAGAGGTTTGTGCTGGTCATCAGAGGAATGTACTGGTCATCAGAGTTTTGTACTGGTCATCAGTGGTTTGTACTGGTCATCAGAGTTTTGTACTGGTCATCAGTGGTTTGTACTGGTCATCAGTGGTTTGTACTGGCACGGCATCACTGGAGACTGGCTGGGTGACCCAAATTCATGCATTATGAATCTCATCATTCTGCGTTGTCATGTCTGATAAATGGGCCTGGTGGGTCTAGGACATCCTCACAACCCTTCAGCTAAATTTAATTACGGTTTTCCTCCAACCCACTTTGTTTCTAGTCTCTCTCATTCATCAGCCGTGCCTGTCCAACTTTCGCAACCTTTTTCCGCAGGAGTTCCCAGGCATGAAACAATGTTAAAAATAAAACAAATAAATCACAAAATCTTTTTTTTTCCGTACATGTTCAGAGGGCTTCAACAACAGTGATGGGTGGCACAAGAGAGGCCGCTGAGCTCAACCAATGGCTTCACCCATCAACACCTCACCAGATACAAGCACGTAAAAACATTCATTCTGTTAGTTGTATATATGAAGTATGTGAGATGTCTATGATCTTAGAAACATTCACATAAATTATGATGGAGTGTTAAGTACGTCTGACTGCAAACCACACTTTGGAGTACATAAAAATGTATGCCTCTTCTGATGTTGGCATGACTGAGCGTTACCTGGGAGACGAAGGTTGACCACCCGGTCAAACAGGTTTCTCTCAGCAGTCACTCTGTTCAGCACCTGGTTTAGCAGCTGTAAGGGGAGACATAAAGACTCGATATTAACCCAGAACTGCACACACACTCTCTGCTAGGCTCGTTATTAACCCAGAACTCCACACACACTCTCTGCTAGGCTCGTTATTAACCCAGAACTCCACACACACTCTCTGCTAGGCTCGTTATTAACCCAG
>JAOXYF010000019.1:10048723-10059204 GCA_028565775.1 Sternarchorhynchus goeldii
AACTGCTTTTGGAGCCAATGTGAAAGCTTTTAGGAGTTAGAAACAAACACAAATTTAGCTAAGAGCCTTAGTAAAAGTACTAACCCTAACCCTAGTGCAAATACCATGGGATGGATGCAACAGAAAGCAGCTCACGTGTTTGGTTAAAGGTTAACTTCACCTGGTTCATAGAAACAGGCTCAAATACAAATGTACTTTTGCTGTGGTAATACGCCATAATGCCTAATTAGGGAGGGATTAAGTGAATCTGGTAACATGAGGTTTTAAATAGACAAGTATATGTATACTCCAAATAAATGAATCAATGAATAATACTAGGGTTACTCCAAATAAATGAATCAATGAATAATACTAGGATTACTCCAAATAAATAAATAAATAATGCTATGCTTACTCCTCACTTGGCTCTCACACAAATACTTCGTACAAGTTTATCATTTTACGCCTTCTATTCGGGTGAAATTAGCTGTTGACAAGGGATGAATTACAGAAAATGAAGGGTCTGTGGAGGAGGGAGGGAGGAAAGGATAGAGGGAGGGAGAGAGGAGGGGAGGGAGGGAGAGAACGAGGGAGAGCGAGTTCCATGATTGTCAGGTGTGGCTCACAATAAAAGTGAGGCAGGTTCAAACAGCGCTTTATTAACAATACAACACTGTGGAGCTCTCGGAAAGGTCCGGAAGACACACGATGAACCCAGAAACAAACACGCTTGGAAACGAAACACACGTAGAAACAAACACACAGTCAGTGAGAGAATCACAGCTATTAAAACAGGTTATTGGCCAAACATTGTGAAAAGCCAGGCATAAACAGGACAACGCATCCACAAACATACACACATTACTGCACTCCTAAACCACAATGAATAAAACATACAAGCTTCCATTAGGAACTTAATCAGATTCGTTAGATGGTAATTGACATTACATTACAATGCTTCATGGAAACTCTGGTTCAAAGATAAAGCTACTTGAGAAATCAAGCACAGACATGGCACACATGCACATAACTGTGCACATAATTATTATTGATAATTGATCATACACATAAAAACAAAAACCCAAAGCAAATCACTACCCTGAACACAAAGCCGCGTCCGAGATACACGGCCGAATCATCTGCTTTCGCCTCACCCGAAACACACGGCCAATCGCGCTTTTACCCACCTGAGCCAATCGACGCAGCAGCAGCTCAGCCGACGGGCGGTTCCAGTCCAGGAAGATCTCGGGTACCAAGGTGACGGTCATCTCCAGCACGCGCAGCAGGCTGACGGACAGGTCGAAGCAGGTGGCGCACACCTTTAGCTGCCTCGTGTCCACAAAGTTCCTCTCCGGCCGCTCGGCTGCCTGCTGGATCTGCGATACATGGCGACTCATTAGAGCGGAGACACATCACGACCTGCAGATCCGAGGAGCCCCACTCTGGGAAATCCACCACGCTGAAGCTCTACCCACAACATTCTGGCACACCTGGTGCCCACCAAAGGTTGGCTGATGGCTATAAAAAAAATAAAAATACATCGGTAATATCGGGATGAAACGTTTTCTCAAAACGTGATGAGAAACAATCTTTTGTGGCCCCATCCTCACTGGTTCCAACTCGTATAGCGACACAATGATCACACATAACACAGCGAACACAACGCTGTGTTCACGTTTCAACAAAAGCCAATTTAAAAAAAAAAATAGGTTAGGTACCATTGTTGTTTTACATGGTTTACAAAAATGATTTTTCATTTCATTTCATTTCATTTTCATTTCATTTTTGCCCATTTCAATGAGCAAAAAACAAATAATATGAGAGGGTCACCAGCCCAGGTCCTTGTGAAGAACAAACCTCTTCACAAGAAGCACCATTTCAGAGAGCTTTCGTCATTCGGTGTCAATCTAACAACACCCGACGCTCTTGTTTACCGTATCTGGACTAAATCTGTCCATTGTAGTTAATCAATGTACTGCAGGTACCAGGAACATGCTGAGAAGAGACGTCCCTAACATTATTTCTTGTGGTAATGACAAAATATTGTCATACTATTTGCATTCTCGACTGCTCCACAGTAGAGCAGAGTCAGGCACATCATGTTTCCAGTACTTCCAGTGCTCTTCCATCAAAACAGGCAGTTTACAGCTAATAAGAACGCAGTAAACAGGTAGTTCCACAGGGTGAAATGTAACGTGCACTCTGGAGCCTGTGAGTGTAACTCTGATATACTCCACTAACTGTTCCAATGGTGACTGTTTATTTCATTTATCAACCAAATAAAAACCATGATGCAAATGGTTTGGCTTGGTGCATAAACACCCAAAAGTACACAGTGTACTTGCTGAGCTGGAGCTGGTTACGCTCTTAATTTCTTTATGCGTCCACACACTTCGTGCACGGTCCACCCCACACCCCACACCCCACACACACCCCACCCCACACCCCACACACACCCCACACGCAGCACCTCCGCTCCCTCTGAAGATTGTCTCATGTGAGGGGATCATCAAAGATGAAAGCCTTCTCCCAAAGCTGGCCAACCTTCAGTCCAAGGAGAACTGCTTTCAAAGATTACGGTGCACAAGACGCCATTGTGCTAAGAGCTGGAGAAGAGCTGGAGAAGAGCTGGCTGTTCTTCCCAGTACACCCTGCTAGGTCTTAAATTCCCTGCCATTACAGATCAGGGATGAATGACAGACAGTTAACAACAGCACGTTGGGGGGGGTGTTTCAGTCGGCCAGATTTTCCTTCATCACATCTGTCGTCTCAGATGTGCCCTTTTCTTTAACAAGGAACAAATTATAGTTGTGCATAAAGGGGAATGTGGTGCAAAAAAGTAGGAGGGTCACGCGGGCATCATTACACAATCATTACACGCATTATGGAAGAGAACGGTGATGATGTTTAGAGATGAAGCACATGCACAAATCCACCAAAAAGAAAAAACAACTGGTGACTCACATGGAAAAAGGGGAACTAGTTTCTGTTATACATATTCACAATGGAAGAAAACCGTTGTTTTTTTCGAGACTGTAAATAGGCGGTTTTGCATAATGAAGACGACCACATTGCCGATCGCCTGCGATCACACAGATGCGGGTTCGAAGCTTCCATTGCGACATTGATTGCTAATATCAACAAGCATATTCAACACATTTCAAAACTCACTTGCATGCACATGTCACAGTGTAACACGTGAATGACTAAACCACTGTTACGTGGATGACAATAAGGGCATTGCCTGCTGTGAATAACGTAAAGGCTTCAACCGACTCCGCCGCCAGCCGTAACATTTGTGTCGGGTCTTCAGAGCTATGACCATGACTTTAGGTAAATGCAAGGAACAGCTTCAAAACATACCGGTGAACTGGTGGAGCTGTTTTTGAATCACAGCAGATAGTGGGTGGCCCAAAACCATTGATACGTGATTGGAAAAAGGACGTGTTTGTGTCTCACCTCCTGGATCATGCCGATAAACTCAGAGAAGGCCCAGTTCAGCTGGTTGAGGACGCTGTTGAGGAAGCTGGCAGCCATGTCTTTGTCTTGACTCAGGAGCTCTGCCATGTGCTTCTGCAGCAGGAGTGATGGACAAGGCTCTGCACCCAATCAGAGCGGAACATGTTTGGCCACGCCCACAAACAAGTCAACATATACAGCACAGTGGACGTTTGAAGCTTATCATAATCATCAAATGGTTTGTGCATAATGAGTATAGTTTATTTAATAGCTGCTGTAAGGAGCGTGGACGTTTGAGGAGCACCATATTTTTAAGGTCTTCATAAGCAAATGACACTTTTTATCAGTTTAGTTCATTAATTCACAGCATCACAACGCGTCTGATCTTCCTCTCCTATGCTTAACGTGAACAGATTGTGTTTGAAAACTTGGGTGGGGGTGGGGGGACCATGCCCAAGGCTTCCAGAAATATCTGGCTGTATAGCAATAGTCCAGAATTAAATGAAAATGATCCGCTTTCCTATAATCAACTGTTCTCTCTCTCATTAGACCCACAACCCTAATTACTGAGTAACAAGCAATGAGAAGGGCAGAAAGCACAACAGACCAACTCTTAGCAGTAGTGATCAAACAGAAGCCGGTCTTCCTGCATGCTGAAAACCAAACAAGCCTGCGGCATCCCGTATCTGTCCACAGCAGCGTGCCTTGGGCGCATAAAAGGGTGGTAGGCATCGCCCGGATCAGAAATTCCTGCCGTCTCGCAGGCTTTTTACACGCGGTGCGAAAGCATCCACCCCCTCCTTCACCACCACTCCACCCCCATCCCCCTCCACGGAAAATGCTGGGTAATTCAATAGCCTTGTCTACCACAGCGGCCAATACGAGACATTAAAAGCCTGTGAGAGCGGTGCGGGGCGTACAGCGAACGGACGGAGCTGATCGGGTGGCGGCGGCCATCGCTGTCCTGTAATAAAGACATAACCTTTGCGTGTAATTAAAGTCAGCGCTGCTTTGAGGTTCAACGCCAGCTGGGACAACAGGGTGCAAGAGGGCAAAAGGATAAAAGCCTGGAGGGGTGAGAAGGGCGGGGGGTATCCAACATGGGCATGATGGGAAGTCATTTGTAAATGGAAGTCCTTTCCAGGCTCTTCCGTGGTCCGCGGCCGGAGAGATGAATTCTCCAACCCCGGCGGGTAAGGAATGGGTAGTCCTGTTAGCCTCAGCATACTTCATCCTGACAAGGCTTTGCGGGACATGCAGGGTGTGGACGGGAACACATTTCCAGCAAGCATAACGGGGGGGGGGTTAATAAAAATGAAAGGGAAAGCGAGGGAAGGGAGGGGGAGGGTGAAACCCTGCATGGCGTGATGATGCCATCCAGCCTTGCTCTGATCTTACTGTAAAACAGAAGAGGTGACTGTGTTAAAGGACCTGATGGAGCACCCAAGAGGGCCCCGGCAGCGTTTACGCTGCCAGAAGAGTCCTGAACTGGAGGGAGCTCAGTGCCCGTCCCTGTGGGTTTAGTCTCACGTTATTCCCCATTGACCTTACAGGTGCACCCCAGGGTTTTCATTAACAATGCACCTGCAGTTTTCACACATTCAAATAAACATAAAGACACAAACACACACACACACTTCCCCACGCACATACATCTGAACGCAGCCCGAGGCACGAAGGCCGTAATCAGATAAGCACGTTGTGCTTCTCATCTCCAGGGCTCCCTCGCTAATAACACGAGCAGCATGGGTAAATCCTAATTACAATGCATTAAGCGCACAGAAATTAACAGGCTGTTTATTCCAACAACAACAACAACAACAGCTAAGATACAGGAGCAGCTCCTCGCGCCTCCTCTGTTGGACATCCCATGCCAGTCCAGTTCCCAGTACTCTCCATTAGGCCAGACTGCACAGATCCAAACAGATGGGCCTCGGGCCCGGCCGCACCAGAGAATCCGGCGGACGCAGTCCAAACCGGCCACAGACACGGTTTTATGCAAATCCACAACAAGAGTAAATTTACAAATCAAATGAGGATGTATTAACCCTGATCACGGATCTCATGCCAACAAGCAGCTCGAAATGTTTACACTGAATAACAATAACTTACCTAATTCATACAGGTGCAGGAGGTTGGAGTTTAACTTATTAATGAAGTCGCATAAATTAGCTGAAAAAGGTCCATAAGGGACATTTACCATGATAATTGTTTTTGTAAAAAGTGTCTTTGCTGTCCCCTATTTGTGTCATAAGAATTTACACAAACAAAATCAATCAGTCAAACCGGGAGACGACTGGAAGGCCAGCAGTCGAACGGAAGTAAGAGAACAAAATAACATGGAGCAGCAACAAAGAGGTTCAGGAAAGCGCGTTCATTACACGTAGGGGTTCAGAAGTGGGAGAGGGTCAGCTAAAGGTGAACAAAAAGCAGTAACAGAGAGGAAAAGGGGCCAGTAAAAGCTTAGATACGCGGCTTTAAAAGAAAACACAACAGGAAACGGAACGAAACACGGGGATGGAACTTACTTTGGAAACTAGCAATTGACGAATCTTACTGGAAGTCATGCAAACAAGAAAATGAGAGAATTAGCGCTGGGACAGGCGAGACGAACGCGGGCAGGAATCCATGCACAGCTGCAACAAAGGCTCAGGAGCTGAGCACCGAGGACGTTTACACTTTCGCAAGCGGGAAGATGAAGTGGCGGGGACGTACGGGCGGGCGTTTCGTCTCATACTCTTGATGCGAAAAGCCCGGATTTAGGCAGGCGAGGCGCAGGGTGTGAACGTGACGGATTACTTTTCTCGAGAAATCAATCGAGGAGAGCGTGAGTGGAAACCACGTCAGCTGGAACATCTAAGGCTGAGGAGCGCGTTCACGACACACACAAAGAAAAACGTCTCACGGCGCTCATTCAGACATGGCTGTACACCTGAGTGCTGGAGTTGATGAACAAAGGCAGGTTATAGTGTGCAGGTTATATTTCAGAGGTCTGAAACATGAGAACTATGGACTGTGGCTCCTGTACACAGTTCTGCCTGTGTGTTGAGCCAAAACAACAGGTGTAGATGGGCAAAAACATTCGGAATGTATGAATTTAAGCGCAAAGCCTGATGGCCTAGAAGCATTAATGGACCTGTAAGTCTCATCACACACACAATGTGTCATACACCCTCATGCACACGCACACACACACACACACACACACACACACACACACACCAAATCCAGGTCTATGCAGATACCTCTCCAGTCGCCCAGAGTGCCTTCGTGGAGAGGCGCTGTGCAGGATAGAGGGAGGGCTGCCATCTGTGGTCTTACAAGGACCGGCGTGATTAAGAAGCGTCTTTAGGGGCAGGTGTCAGGGCTCAATGAGCGTTTTGATAAAGCACTTCCAAAAGCAGGCAGGGGCACAGTGCCAGAAGAGGTGGTGAAGGGAGAGGGATGAAGGAGGCTGAGGTCTGGCTTCACAGAGGCCTCCTTACAATGTCCTGTCTATGAAAAACTTTGTGTTTTGGCCAATGAGTAAAGGAGGACCAGATGGAGACTTAAAAGCCAGATAATTGTGTGTGTGCATGAGTGTATGCATGTGCACGTGTGTGTGTGTGTGTGTGTGTGTGTGTGTGTGTGTGTGTGTATGCACATTCAGGGCCGCAGCAGTGCCAGCACTGACATCAATCTAAGACAACACACACACAGATCTAAGACAATAACGCCTAAATAATTGCATTGACAGCAAATAATTAAGTGATTACAGAAATAGATTCCGCATTCTGTTCCAGCCTGAACGCTGCGTTTGGACGCTTTGACCTCTCACACTTCAGCCGACTAGACGACTGAAGGCCCAGCGACAGCTAAAGACAGAATTCGAGCAGCAAACGAGGCGTTACACACCAGTGCCGTTCGCCTTCTCGGCCACCGCAGAAGGCTCACGTGAAACGCACGTCCTGCCGTGAGCTCAGCGGGCAGGTGCTCGCGGGTCGCAGAGTTCGCGTCGCCCGCGCCGTTAACGACACGAACCTCGCGGACCGGTGGCCGCGAGAGAGACCTTTGACCCTGCGCCCACGTCATCTCGGCAGTGCCATCTCAGCACGCAGACAGCGAGTGGAGCGGACAGCTGGATGTTCATATTCCTGATCTTTTCTTTCTAAATGAACAGAACACGACTTAAACTGGTGTGGGGCCATTACTCTGCATTCAGACACCAGAACTGCTAAAACTTCCAGGGTTCCAGTCACAGAAAATGCAAAAGCACCATACAAGGACCTTCAGGAAGAGTCTGGGAAACGTAGGCACACGGTACACTGAACCCACGCCTGCAAACGTAACTGCTTGATGGATGGCGTAGTTTTTGAGTGCTTGTTTTCCTTGATACCTATTAATAGACAGTTGTGTGCTTGCATTGTGCTGCGTGTGTCAGTGTTGATGAGAAAGATTTAGTGCTTTGTTTTTGGTGCAGGGAGGAGGACATTAACACAATGCCATTTAACCTGACGGGCTGACAGGCTTTACCCAGAAACGTTCAAGTGCGCACACACACACACACACACACACACACACACACACGCATGAAACAGTGAGAAGTATAAAGGATAGTCCGAAATTATAAAACCACAATACATGCCAAGAAATAAGCAATAAGAAAGGCCAACGCCTTAATAACTCGATTTGAGAAGCTGGACATTAGAAGCAAAATGCCAAATGACTACAGATGAGAAATTTGGACATCAGCTCTAAGTACTATAGAACAAAATGGCACTAGAAGGTCAGTGGGAAAGAAGACGAAGGAAAAAGTGAAAAGAGCGTTGGGGGAGGGGTGAGGCACAGACCGACAGACGCAGGAACAAAGTGGGGGGAAACCTAATTATAGAAGAGAGACAGGGATGATGGGAGATTCGCTCCAGGGCGGAGCACTCACTCTGCAGGCTGGGGAGGTTGGCATCCTCCGGCTTGGTCTTCAGCAGGTGGGGAAGCCGTGTGTACCGGTAGCCGAAGCCACAGCCCTGTGGGTACACACACACACACACACACACACACGTAAACACACAAACACTCACACACTCACACACACACAAATGCAAACATGCACAGTTGCAAGCACAGACACGCAAAAGCACACGCGTACAAATACACACACACACACACACACACACACACACACACTCACACTCACACTCACACAGCACCCAGTGAGTGAAGAGCATCCTGCCCAATCACATGGAGCTGCTCCAGATCCAGAGGGCTGTCAGCTGCTACGCCCACGCACTTCTCCACACCAGGGGAACTGTCATATGTGGAGCTGGGAAACCCCCAGACTCATGGCGGGAGCTAAAACTGCGTTTATTTCAAAGCCAGTTACGCCGGTAACAGGCTTCAGAGTTATAGCCGAAAAAATCCACCACATTAAACGTCAACAAATAAACTTTGTAAACTCAAAAGGTGATTAATTAAACTAGATTTACGGTTAAGGTGTTATTTTGGTTTCTAAGCAGATGGAATGGGGCTCACCCTCCACAGGCGAACCAGGATCCAGTTGGTCTGGGCCCAGGGTCTCTGTTCATAGGGAGCCAGTAGGTTCTTCATCATATCCATGCGCCTACACAGAGAGAGACTTATGAACTACACATGAACACGAGCCTGTGTGTGACACACACCTGGTGGTGCGCAGAAACAGCCGTAAAATTTTGTGGCATTACAAAAGTGGCTGAATACCACATAAAGCTGTGCAGGAATCAGTACTGAGCTTCACGCTTACAGCTTGTTAACTTTTTTTTTTGATTGATGCTTATAGAAATTTGGACTGGCATGTCAAGTACCAGCAGCCAAGGTACTGATTCCAGAGCTGAAACCAGAACTGCCTTAAAATCAAAACACTGCTTAAAAATCAAGTTCTCTCTTCTACCTCCTTGTGGAGCATACTCACTTAACCACGCCCCCCCCCCCAGGGCGGAGCATACTCACTGCTCCTCCGGGATGCGCTCCACGGCGTGCAGGGACTGCGGGTAGCACACGTAGCTGGCCAGCGCCTGCATCAGAGAGTCCTTGATGTCTACAGAGGAGACGAAAGGAGAGGGAAGAGTCAGGTTTTCCACGGGAGGGGAGGCGGTTCGTTCGTGAGCAGCCCAGCGGGCATTTAGGCATGCTGGGGGTATGTGTATGTGTATGGTAATGTGTGTGTGTGTGTGTGTGTGTGTGTGTGTGTGTACACATTTCAAATTATTAGCGATCAATGACCTGTGAAATCTCCTCAAAGCTCATCTCTGCCTTGCTGAACAAACGGAGAATCAAGGTCTTTAGAGAACACAAGAGAGAGTGTGAGCGAGGCGGTTTCAGTGCCCTGCCACGCCATTAAGAAGCTCCACAACTGCTGCGCCAAGAATGAAACTCACACATCCTATCCAACAGCAAATCTATTAACGACCGTATCTGATCAGCGCGCCCGCCGGTCGCCATGGCTTCTGGAGGCGACTCGAATATGTCAGAAGCGATCAGATGGGCTCACTTGCAAACGAGGCTTCATGTAGTGAAAACAAGTCACTTATCTTCCTCCGCGAGAAAAAAAAAAGCAATAACCACGGCAACCCCGCGGACCAAGCAATAACCACGGCGACCCCCGCGCACCAACACTAGGCCTTGCAAACGTGGTCACGGACAGGAGAGGGGGAACGTTTTAATTATACCTTCAGATGAAGAATTAGCCTGGGTGACAAATGGGGAACAGAAGCCACTAGCTATATTAGGGTAAAAGCAGGGCCATTAAAATAGCTCCCTAACAGATCACTCGTACGGTTTTGGACCAGATTCTTTTTTGTTCCCTTCAGTGCAGGTAATGAAAATAGATAAGACATTAGAGAGATACATAGAAGAAGGAAATAAAAGAGGAGAGAGAGACCGAAAGAGAGAGAGAAAGAGAGGGAGGAGAGAGAGACCGAAAAAGAGAGAGAAAGAGAGGGAGGAGAGAGAGACAGAAAGAGAGAGAGAAAGAGAGGGAGGAGAGAGAGACAGAAAGAGAGAGAGAAAGAGAGGGAGGAGAGAGAGACAGA
>JAOXYF010000019.1:10066985-10116670 GCA_028565775.1 Sternarchorhynchus goeldii
GGAGAAGGAGGGGTACTGAGATCACTACAGATCACCACTGGCAGGAGGAGGAAGGGTACTGAGATCATTACAGATCACCACTGGCAGGAGGAAGAAGGGTACTGAGATCACTACAGATCACCACTGGCAGGAGGAGGAGGGGTCCTGAGATCACTACAAATCACCACTGAACATCATAGCTACTCGTGAGCCAACTGGATAACAGGAAGTAGAGCGAAATAACGCTAAGCGAACACTAGCCATGTGGATTGCAGAAGGAGCTCTGCAGAACAGTGGTACCACTGTAAGCAGAACGCTTGTAGATGTTTGTATTTTTAACAAGCAAAAGTAGAAATTCATATTTGCATTTGAGCTTCAATTTTCAAACTTATTTATTAAACATAAAACAATAAGTATTGGGTTTACAATGACTGTTTACTGGAGGTTTCTCTGTGTAGCTGGCCATGGGGGCTCTGAAGCTCTTCTGTTGGGGCCTAGTCATGGTTCCTGGGTGCTTAGATTTGGCACATTATATACATTTTGTTAAAATGTTCGTCTCTCTTGAAAAAAACCTGCTTCTCTTTGCCACACTGAATTAAACAATGAGCGAATCACCCTTAACGAACATCATCACATCCTCATCCTGTACCTTGAAACATGATTTACATAAAGTTCATTAAAATGACCTTAAATGAGAAAATGGTACATCACCAGCATTCAGGTGTGCATGGTGTCTGAAGATAAGTGGTATTTTGAACAGATTTGGTGTTTCTGTGTGGTGGTTAAATACATTTTTCAGTTCCTTTTTGATTATAAAATGAGTTCCAGTGACGTCACTCACTACTTCAGTAGTCTAGGGTATAACTCTACTAGATACAAGTCTAAAGGACTACTTTTACTTCTACTACAGTAACTATTCTTTCAGAATAATACTTTTACTTGAGTAGAGTTTTTGGCTACTCTATCCACCTGTGAGGGATACAGGGATACACAGTTCCATTAATTTTACACATAGCCATGCCAACCCTTCATTATACCTCTAAAATTGCCCCCAGCGATAAATCGGAATCCCAGGTCTCAACCATAAATCTTTTTGGGGGTTTGTTTTCCAGTACTGCACACGAAAAACAGGGGCCACGCGAGTGCATGAACACTGGCTGTAAAAGAGGAGAAGGTCCTGTTCTGCTTCCCATCTGTAAAACTTGCCAAAGGTTGAGAAAGGTTTTAGTGGTTTACACTGGAGTGGACACTGGAGTCTTTCTATGTGAAAGAACGGGGGGCGGGGCTCTGCTGCTCGGCCCGGCCTCGAGCAGACTTCGTCGTTTAGCAGAGGCCGAGGCACGAAAGACAGGTTTTCACGCTGGAGCGAATTCAGGCTTTTGTTCCTGACCTGCAGGTTTAAAACAGGGCTGTGTGTGAAGCCTGGACCTTAAACATGTCTCCTCTGAGATAAATAGAATTAATGAGGCTATCGGAGCCACAAACAGGTTTACATACAGATGAGCATGAAGAGGCAGTTAACCAACATCCAGGCGCAAGGACAAAAGAGTCATCAATAGCTGCCATCCTCTGAAAATGGCAGCAGTAACGATGATGTCACAACAGAAATCAATGCTGCCCTTCAATGTGTACAGAGATAAGCCACGAAAGGAGAAGCAGAGTGCAAAATGGCACACATCAAGCTACGTTTAGAGAATTTTAAAAACGAACAAGGCTTTAAAGTACGGGAGGGAGAAGATATGTAAGAAAGGTCAGGATATAAAACCATCAAACCTGAATCAATATTGCCATAAGATATGAGGGGGCAAAGTTCACGCCTGAAATGTCCTCCTGCTCAGCCTGTAAGAGGACAGCCATGTCAGAGGTGGCAGCAGCTCCGAAGCGCTCACCGTCAACAGAGCACAAATATCACGGCCATTCAATCATCTGTCTTTCCAGAACCACCCCTGAACCCGCGAGGCAAAGCGTCAACAATCAGGCACAGGCAGTGGCAAATCGGGCGACTGGAGGGGGCGGTTTCCAGGGCAGCCAGTGTGGGCGGGGTATGGGAGTATAGCACAGGAGTACCCTGATGGAATAATCAGGATTTTATCAAGCAAAACAGCCAGATGGATGAATAAGTTGTACTCTGGGAACAGTAGGAGAGGGAACGACAGCTGAAGCTGGAAAACCCTGCCTGAGCAACTCATGTTTGCATGTTTTTACGGTTGGATGTAGATGTGTGTGTGTGTTTGTCTGTATATGTATGTATATATAAAAAGAAAGAGGGGTAGAGAGAAAGAGAGAGATTCAAAATTATAGTGACATAAACAAGGTTTTGAGAGTAACAGGACATTTCAGACAGTGGCCCTTCATCAGCTGTTCAAGGAAAGTGCTTCTGAATTATTAGGACCTCAATCTGAAATGTCCTGTTTCTCTGGAAACCTTGTGTACCCCACTACAGCATTCATTATAAACCACAAGTTTCTCACAATACTTTGTTGAAATGTTTGCCCAGTCCTCCTGAAAGAACTTGGATAACTCTGTCCTGGTTTAAGCTTCCTCAAAACAGCACACAAATATTCTATGGGGTTCACAGCAGGACTTCGTAATGGTCATACCTACTTTATTTATACCATTTTACCAGAAGGGCTGGTGAACTCATAGGAGCACGGTCTTTTTGGAATACCAAGACGCTACCAAGCTTTAACTTTCTGGCTGGTATCTTCAGGTGTTGCTTCAGCTATTCGAAATAATCCTCATTCTGCATGTTGTCATCTACACCAGTACTCTGAGGTCTTGGCTCAGTTGCTTCCATTTTTCTCACAGAATCAAGGCCAAAATGACCACTGCTTTAAAGGTAATCCTTAAATACTCCTATATATGAGACAACTGGCCAATCAGAAACTTTTAAAAGTCATGACATCAATTTCTGGAATCTTTCGGCTTGTTTGCGGCTGTGTGATTATTTTTCCAACACCTTCTCTCCTTTTAATCACAAAGACTCATAAATCCCTAAAGCTCCAGCCCATTATCACATAGACTCATGTGTAACAAATAGACTGCCATACTGGCCAAGTTTCTGGAAAAATCCAGAGTGAGAGAGAACAAAGCAAACAAAAGCCATGGGTGAAGTAGCAGTTACGGCTCTCTCTTCTCAGCCCTGTACTGTTCTTTGTGTTTCCATTCAGAGCTGGGGTTGGGGTCTTCCTTCAGAGAAATCAATATTGATCTGCATTCATGCCCTGCTGGATGACACCATCATCTATCTCCTTCTCATCAATTTTGAGGATTTTAGAAGGTCTCCCATCAAGACAAAGCAGCTTCCTTCTCTTCCGATGGTTAGTAAACAAGGGCGGTTCACGCTGTTAGGAATGATTACGCCACAGGCTTTGCACAGCTCCCTTACTTTCCATTTGATGCTAATTAATCGAATGCCTCTCAGTCTATATTGTTTTGCTGGTAGCTGTGAAGGGATCAATAGGAAAGTTCTGAAGGTTTTTTTTTTAAAAAATGTAACAATGTATGTATTGAATGATTTCCGGTAACTCTGTTGATGTTTGATCTGGAAATTGGAGTAGTCTTATAAAATTAATGACTTTTTTTTTTTTTTAAATTCATGAGTGATTTTATGGAAAGGTCCTAGTTTGAAAGCCACAGCTTAACTAGTGTGGGATGTGAAAAAGCTGATTTGTTCATAACCATACAGATCTCTCTTGCACAAATTAAACTTTGTCTCCCCCTTGTGGTTTTTCATACAATCACCCACCACATTTTTTTTTCCAGGAGGTAGCAACTTTCACAAGATTAAATGTCCCCTTTTTTGGAATATTATAAGGCACTGCTTTGAGAATAAAGCACGACAGTAAGAAATTACTTCTCCAAACCTTTTAGTGTTTTCTTTAAATGAGAAAGTAGGCCTCCCAGTCGCTGCAGGTCAAAGTAATCCACCTTTCCATTGTAGAACAGCTGAGGCGGCACGTAGGCTTCTACCTCAAACACACAGAGGAACTGAGATGTTACTGCAGTAGTGAAAAACATGAAATATAAACACCAGCCCCTGGCACTTTGAGTTACTCTGAAGGGAACACAGTACAGTCTGAACAAGAGAACTTCCTCCTGACTGCTTTATTTTCTCCTCCCCTTAAATTGTTGTAACAGCAGTTTCATCTGGTCCCCTTCTGTCCAGACAGTGAAAGTAAACCTAGACAATGAAGAAAGGGTGTGGTGCACGTGTGCAGTGGTGGAGCGCGGTGGTGCACGTGTGCAGTGGTGGAGTGCAGTGGTGCACGTGCGCGGTGGTGCACGTGTGCAGTGGTGGAGCGCGGTGGTGCACGTGTGCAGTGGTGGAGCGCAGTGGTGCACGTGTGCAGTGGTGCACGTGCGCGGTGGTGCTCGTCCACACACTCACCTTCACTACTGATGGCGCCTGGGTTCTTGCGTTTCCCCTCATCCCAGTAGCTCCTCACAGCTGTAATCAGGCGGTGCAAGAAACACACCATATATTCAGGCGGACATAAAACTGTGGGGTTCTGAAGGGGGCAGGAGAGAGAGAGAGAGAGGGAGAGAGAGAGGTAGAGTAGAGAGAGTGCTGACAGCTAACTGGTACAGGAACAATGATTTCTTGCAGAATAAACTACTAAACTCACTTATTGACCTTATTGCTCTGCTGTCCTTGGTGAAGAAAATAAATAAATTAATAAATAAATAAAAACAAAAATTTATGCCTGCAACAAACATCTTTCTAAAAGGACCAACAGGCACCAAATCAAAAGCTGCTATGCTTTCTGTACCCTACAATGACAGCAGTATAACAAATGGACCAAGCCTGAATTTTGCTTTCAACTTCCCGACTTCCATTTTGCACTCTCAGCCTGAGAGAGACACAACCTCCTCCCCTCCACTTTTTTTGTTTTAAATGACTTCAAAGCGAGTGATGGGGTCATATAAACGTCATGAATCAGACCAGACCTTTTCACAGGGACAGATGTAATCACAAAAACAGACAGAGGACACACCGTCACCACCTCAAAGCTGTACTCAAAGAGTACGACTGGAAATGGGCCACCAGGATTACTGACAGGACCTTAGAAAACATGCTACATGCAGACTGCGTTTAGACCCATAACGACATCTTCTGATTCCCTGATAGGACTCATTGTGATGCGGAACGGTAGCGATGTGCATTGTGATGTCACTGTGTTGGGTTTATCGTTCTCGCTAATGCAGTTGCACTGCATGAACACGAGAGGTCAACCTCCTCCACTGGTGAAGCTGTTAGAATAGCACATCTTGATACTTTTAGTCACATTATAAGTCACAGTTCCTTGTACTTTCTTTGAATTTTCTTCTAAGTGCAAGGGACTAAAATATTCTTATTTAAAAATTTGATGCAAAAAAAAAAAAAAAATTCTGCATTGTTTTTATTTTTCAAAATATGAATCTGTTAAAATTGAATTACGAATCCAGTATCATGACTCAAATTGTGAGCAGATTAAATAGTTTCACCCATGTTTACTGACACCATTATTCCTGGAAGCTTGACAAGGCATTAAACATTAAACATGTGTCATAACAGATTTACATTTCTCAGCTTGGGAACTTTAGACAAAGATCAGATGTGTTTCCTATTTCTGGCAGACAGGGATAGTGCTGTTTTATAATACTTCAGGGAGCCTTACAAATCAACCATTTATACACTACACAGATATGTAGTCTCGGGAATCTTTGAGAACCTTTGAAAGCACCAACGTTTCACACGTTGTCTGAGCTCTTACCCCTCGGTTGCTCGCGTTCTCCTGTAGAAACTTCCGGAATTTATTAAGGAAGATGTACCGCGAAGCCTCCCCCTGGAGTGGAGACACAGCAGAACATCAGAACCAGGCACCTGCACACGAATGGCCTACGCTCTGAACCCCACGCCACCTTAAGCAAACAGCGCAAGTTTCAGTTAAGTTTGAAATGGCGGGGGGTTTTTTTTCCCCCGCTACAATGACAGAGCATAGAGTCGAGACGCTCGGTGTGAGGCGCAGCTGTGGCGGGAGACAACAGAGACGTCAAACATAGGGTACCGTCGATTTGTCTTTGTTGTTTAGCAGCAGCTTCAGGATCTGAACCTGTAGCTCCTCAACAACTACACACACACACACACACACACACACACACACACACACACACACACACACACACACACACACACACACACACACAGAGAAGGACACAGAGGGCAAGAGTGAGTTACAGCAATCACAAAACCCCTGCTCTGAACCACCACTGCGGATTTATGTTCAGGTCAGAAGGGAGTGTTCAGTACCCTCAATTCTCTTCTTGAGCCTCTGGCAGCCGCGCTCATAGGCCCTGCGCCGGAGCCTCTCCTCTGCACTCTCGGGCCTCTGCTCCTGCTCATCCCTGCCCTGCACCGTGAGAGAGAGCATCATTCAGCACGCTCAGGCTCCTCTACAACCCTCTGCTTCCTCGTCTCAGGTTAGCCTTTACTGTCAAAGGGACGCTCCGAGAAAACACCGACCGGCTACGGGCTGTGATCCGTTTACTTCGATTCGCTTCAATTTTTACCACGGGCGGAGAGAACATGAACAGGAAACATCTTTCGCCGGACAGATCTCGCTGGGATTCTTCTGAGCTGGCGTACAACAGCACCATCTCATGGCAGGAAGCCCAGCAGCGTGGGAATGAGGAAAGGCTCCGGTAAAGCAGGATTCATAGAGTCAGCCAGCCCTCACCTCCTTGTCGAGACGTGTGGGCCACCACGTGGTGGGGATGAGCTCCTCGAGGCCAGCCTCCTTCACCCGCAGGGGCGTCTTGATGTAGAAGAACACGACAGAGCGCAGGACATCAAACGTGAACTCTGCTAAGGAGGTTTTCCTGCAGCACGGTACACGGGGTGACACTCACTAGGAACCGCCGGCAATTAATTGTCAATTCACTTCAATTATCCAATTAACTCATTCCAGACGATTATGCTAATAAGGTCTGGAATCGATCTGGAATACTATGGTTTTAGAATTTCTTTTCTAACAGCAATTGTTTTTCTAGCAACTGTATTTCTAACAGCAATTGTATTTCTAACAGTAATTGTATTTCTTAGACAGTGCTGGAGAAAGGATATAGAACATTGCTGAGGAGGTATTTTCTAGATTTCTCATGGCGCAGAATAGCAGTCGTCAAGCGCAGGTAGTGAATCTAGAACAAAACAAAACATCTGAAATTTGCATGCCATGAAAGCCAACAAATATTTCCAATCACCACAATTAATAAGACAGTGAAAATGGAATGATTGATTTCAAAAAACAGTCACAGTTTACACTTCAAAAATGCCTGAATCCTGAAACATCAGGGAATATCACAAAACAGACCTGCTCAGGATTACGTAACATTCAAACATGCAAATGATTTTGTGATTAGCAGAGATTACAGTAACATGTTCAGTGTTGTGCAACACACTTTATATATGAACAACCAGTGTTTCACTGGTTTTAGTCTGAATACTCTGAGGTCTGTTTCTGTACTGAGTGGGACGGTGCTGTGGAGGGTGGTGCTGTGGCGGTGTCAGTGGGGTCTCGGGGGCGGTGCCGGGTGGGGTGGGGTCTCAGGTGGCGAGGGCCGTGCTCCTCCTACCTGGAAGCCCAGGTCAGGGATGATGGGGGAGAAGCGGTAAGCCCTCAGCAAAGACATCATCAACTGCTTCAGGCACTCGTTCACCTCGAAGTCCTACCCGTGGAGAAGAGAAAGAGGCATAAATAAATAAGCAGCTTCTTTAAATTCTAGAGGTCTACACTCATTCCAGCATTCCCTTTTTTTTAACAGTAATATTAAGGATCCATATAAACTCCATGTGCCACCCAAACCTAGCTTGAGCTTGTACTCTGGCTACAGTATTAATACATCTATCTTCCAGCATACTCCAGCTCATCTTTTGGCAGGAATTCAATGGCCACCCTCTCCCCTGCTCTGTACCACATTACCAGGTCGACAGTGTTACGTAAAAGCAGCGGACATTTAAACTATAAACCTGCAATGGGGTTTCACGAAAAGTTATATGACAAACACACACACAAATACACACACAATCACTAATAAAAGAGACTTCTATAGATATACTAATGAAAAATATATGTAACAGTTCAAAAGAAATTGGTCTAATATGTGCTTACCATATTTATATCTGCTAATAATTATAACTTATCAAATGTTTTTTGTTTGTTTGTTTTGTTTGGGTGGGGGGTGTTTTTGTTAATATGTTAATATGTATGCAGACCATGTGAAATGAAGAAATATAAAACCTCCCCAGTGTTTGAAAAACCAGACAATTCACAATCATCTGTAAACACTCCTCACCTCCATTAGAAGCCAGAAGAGGTCAAGCAGTTGCTGGATTAGAGGGTGTTCATCCACGGAGCCGCCCCCCTCAAGAATGCTCAGCAGGAAGTTCATCAGAACATCTTCCACCAGGTACACTTTACACTGTAACCCACAAAATACACACGGCTTAGGGAGAGCCACCCGACTGAGCCTGACCACTGTGATATGTTTCTAAACATACTCACCATAAAAGGAGCAAAGAAATTGAAGATATGTGCAAGGGTGACCAGGACGGTTGGTTCTCCTTGAAGTTGCCAAGAGGCACTGTCCTTCTCAATCAATTTCTCCTCCTTACAAAGATCACAAAAGCAAAGCGTTTCTCACCAGAGAACCTCAGCCAAGGAAAACTGCTGGAACACGAACGTGGCATTGTACCTGTGGGTCTATGCCGGTACACAACACATTCTTCATGTAGTCCAGCAGCCTGTTGGCTTTGATGAGGTCAGCGGTGGGTGGGTCCTGAAGGGGTAGATAACCTTCCACGGGGTACGTGAGCGCCTGCACGGTTAAGGAGCTCCAAACTCGTTTTCAACATTTCACACGACGCGATGTTTAAAAAACACAGTGAGGCTAAACAGCGCAAGCAAGGCAAGCAGAGGAGAGAGGATATCTGAGAGGGCGGCTGCCGAAGTTGAAGGCCACAGACTCTTTGAAGGAGAGGCTGATAGCAGGGAAGTAAGCTACACCCGGACCCATCTTAATATTACTGAAAGCCGTACCGAGGGACTGTCCGTTCCTGGGAGTCGACAAAGCGAAAGGAATTTTACGGTGATACAGAAGTGCTCATAGAATGCACGAAACCTGACAAGGTATTAATAAACACGTTATTGATATAAATGGCGAAAGCATGTAAACAACCCCTCCCCCCAAAGGTAAATAAAAGCAACCTAGTAAATGTAATTATGTAAAGCTTTACTTACAGAGAAAATGTAATTGTTCCTTCATCGAGGTCTATCATACAGCTAACAATGTCCCCTGCTGCCCAGGACTGCAGAAAAAACGAACATTTTATCAAACACACAAAAAAACTCCTGCACAGATGGTTAAGCACTTTTTGAAGAAACCGTCAAGCCACTGAGAGAAACCAACGTGCGGGCTGAATCCACAAACGGCTGCACGTTCTCACCTTGCCGTAGTTAGTGGTCGTCACATTCCACTTCCGAACTCTGTTACCATCATAGGCGTAAGAATCAGGAGTGTCTCCAACTCCCTCCTATAGAAACATAGCCAAAAAGCTATGAACCAACCTGCTTGGGCAAAAACTGATGCATATTCAAATCAGAAACATATGAATATTTAAACCATACAGGACTGTGCTTCTTTATGAACTAAAAACAGTAAAAATCAATGTGTTGCTTCCCCAGGAGATAATGAGGTGGTCTCACTCCAGACCACCTCATTAGTCTCAGATCTGAACACAAGTTGTGCCAAATCTTCATCGAACGCGTCCGGTATGCTGGGGGTTCAGAGTGAGGCGCATTAAGTGTGCAGGGACACAGGCAAGACGGGTAAAACACAGCGAGAGAAAAGCTCTAAATGTACCTCCTGGTTAAACCTGCAGCTCAGTGTACACCAGCCGATCTGCATCAACCCTTGAGAGGAGATAAGCACCTCGTACAACCATTTCCCTGAAAATAACCAATATTTGTTTTTACAAGTTAACAAGACACGGTCCTGAATCAGTTTAAAGAACCTAAATTTAGTTGAAGAAATGCATCAGAAAACTAGAAGATTTAGAGAGAGTGAGTACCTCTGAAGACACAGGTAGTAGCCCTGATTGAGCTGAAATTGCTATGGCCAATGACCTTGAGTCCAGGAAGAATGAAAGGTAAGTTATCTACAAACTGTAACCCAGCCTGCCACTCTGATATATGTAACTAATAAAACTGACACACTGTAAAATCACGCAATCACAGAGACAAAGCATCATTTCTTTTCCCCAACTTTGACAGAACAAAAAGCTGAATTTCCACAACATAAAACAATTCCATGATATTCCAGAATTCTCATGATCAGTGGCGAGCCTGGACAGATGAGGACCCTTACCCCCAAGAGATCATCATCTACAAACAAAAGGCCCTCAAAGCCACTGGTGTGGTCGAGGACAACAGTAGAGGGACCAAGGCGTCCTTCCACTTGGCCTGTAGAAAAAGACACAGCAAACAGGCAATAAGCAACATGATCAAATGCCATTTAGCCACAATAAAAAGTTAATGAAGCACCTGCACCAGGCAGGGTGATCAACAGGAAACAACATGTAGCACAAATCCCATAAACATGTCAACACAATGTACCTTATTATTTCATGTAACAGCCCACAAATGTTTAGCATAAAATGTATTTGTATGTTTACTACAATTCATGCATAAGAGCAATTACTCTGACAGTCAGTCGTAAACAGAGAGGGTTTCAGGGGCCTTCAAGGCAAAATGTCATAAAACACTTTTCCTTTGAAAGATCCCAGCTGACTCAGCTTCACTGCATCTGCACACGAGTGTAGACAAAGATGTTTGAAAGTTCTCTTCGATAAACTGTTCCATGCACATTTTAATCTGTTCACTAAATCCGAGCTGAGGCTGATCTATACATACTGTTTTACTGCAATAAAGATCATTTTGTCTGAACATTTTGTACACTGTGCCTTTTCAAATCTCTACAGGCGAAGGCTATTTCTTCCCCCGTTTCCATACAGAGTCTGATCAGCTATTCTTGAACATCCAAAGCGTCAACAGACCCAGCTGGAAGCTGCAACGCCAATAACTCCGCAGTTGGACAACGTGTGCTGGTGTTTGGTAGAGACGCTTACTAAAGCTCTCAAGTGTCTCAAGTTATTTTCAGTTCAGACATTTTTGTTTTTTGTATTTGTGTTTGTATTTGAGGATTCACCAGTTCTAACGGGAACAAAAAAATGAAGGAGCAATTTGCCTCACTTAACTAATGCAAAAAAAAAAAACGGCTCTCTCATCTGAAACATGGTGTGAAGTACATGGGTGAAGGGTATGTGCAGAGTGTAGAGTGTGTAGGGAGCATCTGAAGCTGACCTGTGCTATCCTCCGAAGGCTCGCCCTCCGACAGCAGTCTCTCCAGGTGGGCTCCGAGGTTCTGGAAGCTTAAGGGTTTCCTTCAAGGGGGAAGAAGTTTAAAAAAAAAAAAAAAAAACACAACTCAACAACGGGTAACTCATCAAAACAACAGTGGAGTTAAAGAAGTGCTTGATGGACAAAGACGGGTCATGTTTACATGAAGTTTAGATGCTTGAGCTGAGTTGAGATCGAAATAAACAGTCAGACAGTTCTATTTGCAGAGTGTAATATATTCAGTGTAGAGCATACATGCAGCCAGAGTAGCAGAATGCTGACACAATACTACCCCCCTCCCCCAAAATGTTCTGGGAAGGGTGTCCAAATGGATTTAGGTTGTTGTTCAGCTAGCACTGGTTAAAATCAGTGCTTCAGCACAGGCCTGACACTTCCACAAAACAAACAAACAAACAAAGAATGAGATATTGTGAACCACTTCCTTTAAATCAAATCCTGAAACAATATTCATCTCAAAGTATCCCATATAACTTGGAAGGGTCTCCCCCACCCTTCTCCCCATATGTTATAAGAAAAACTTTATATAAATATAACAAACAATTTTTTTTAATACTTTACAAAGCTCCTTTACAATAGAGTCAAGCATGAGGTAAATTACATCATCAGCCACCTCTATTTTTATGGGTCAGCTTTCTCCATCCAGCCATTCCGCTCTATCTATAGAGCTGCGGCAGTAACACGAGCTGGGCTCCGACACGGGGAGCTCTGCCGCCGGCTGGCCGTGTTGGTACGAGCTCCACGGTAGCATGACGTCTGGCCTCTCTGTGCATTTACAAACTACCTGTTTGGCTTAGTGATCATCAAAGCTACTGACACTTCCTGAAGGGAGATTTACCCAGAGCTACAAGCTCACACTGTGCGTGTTATTACCTTGCTAGTAACGTGCAATTTCCAAATAAAGCTAAATGTAGTGGAGACGGTCCTTGCGTAACGTCGCGTGCAGCACGGCAGAACAGAGCGCAAACGGAAGAAGCCACGTCTGGAACCCGGTTGAATAACATGAAAGGGAACTAACAAGAGTGCTGGAGAGGCAAAATCTTGGTGTGCGTACTAACAGGTGCACAAGTTCTGAGACACTGAGAGAAAGGCTTCAAACCTGTATGCAGACCCATGCTTAGTGGAGACGGGAAAGACATGGTGCAGGTAGTCACTCAGCAACTTCTCATTTACAATACCTGAAATACATCCAAAACTTCATTTACAATACATATGAAATACATCCAAAACACCTTTTCATGTCTGTCCTCCCTAATCCGTTCTTTTTTATTAACTATTACAACTCTATAACCACTTTATGACACACTAGTGCCAAGTGTAATAAGCAGCAAACTCAAACAAGAGATTCATTTTGTTTTTGTGACGCACTGCTGCAGTAGCATGACACTGCTACTTTGATATGAAACTCAATATAATTAACTTTAAATACTTTAATGTGACCGTTTTGTTTTGGTTTTCTTTCTCACCCAGGCCACCTCAGACACGTGTGCCATCCTTACCAGTGACTCTGGGCTCGTCTGTGTCAGACGCCAAGCGGTAGTTCCGTCGGGACAGGGTTGTACCACCCCCCTTCGAACTCATGCTGAGACGTTAGGTTGGGGTAGAGTTCTCTGAAACACAGACGGATTTTCACGCTCACAACTGACACGGGACAATACGCTGGCGGTTGTGTTTCTACCGTGATGTGAGAATTGAGGTAATAATTACCACAGAAATCAATGTAAAATGTGGCCATTTAGGAAGACACTCAGTCTCAATAAATGAAAGCCTTAACATTAAAAGTTATCAATGCTCAAGAAACCAGAGAATACAATGTTGGACAAGTACTTGTATCATGTAAAGCAAATAGAGGCTGACTGACCATAAACAAAATAAAATAAAAACACCACCACATTCTAGAGGTGGTGGCTGAATGCTGGGCGCACATATATCAACAAATAAAGAAAGAAATCAATAAAGTGGTCCTAATTAGCCGCAGTAGTTTCACATGACTGAATGCTTATTTGACATCATGACTACTGAGGCTGTGACTACACAAGTTCTTGTCAAAACAATCAAACCAAATATTCCACAAATGCGTCAGAGCTACGGAGTTGTGTGACTGCATAGGTCCCAGCAGACTGAATTAATTTAGCTGACTAGCTTGGTGTTTCACTTCGCACAGTATAAATAAAAAGTATTTCAACCTGGAAAAGTCACTTAAATCAACTTAGCGTTTAAGTCAATCGTTTCAAGATCACTCTTGCGAGCTTTCGCCAACCCATTTTATTGTCTCTCGGTTTCGGAGAACTGACAACCATCAGTAATATGCGGCACCTTATACATGTTTACAATCTGTTGTTATGTTTGTCCAGCGAACGACAAACAATGAACAGGCTGTTGAATATCAAGCTTCAATAACATTGCCCTCCTGGCTAACGTTAGCGTGGCTGGCAACAATCATCTGTCGGACACGGTTATGCATACAGTCGGAAAATTAAACTACCTAGCTATCTGGGTAGCATATTAGCAAACACCGTAGTAAACACACACGTCTGACTTCGTATAATAACAACTGTCACTAAAATCGTTTTGTTAGCTCTTGCCATGTTCGTTATGACAGTGACAGTCACTGAAGCTCTGACAGAGCTAACCTAGCTAGCTCAGACACACTAAGACTGAACAAGGCACTGAGCGAGCTAGCTAGCTAGCAAGCCCGCTTCATACAAACCCAGCTGTGCTGAAATTTCCAGTAATGTCCTCTGAATTAGCTGAAATGCTCAAATGTTTTGTGTGTGCAGAGCTGAATGGCACACTACCTATTTTGTTACCGGACTCCCCCTTATAATTTTGTCAACAGTAACGGGTTACCCCCTCCTTGATTAAACGACTCAAAAGGACGAAGCATCTCATGGGCCAAAATTGATGGGGAGAAAACGCGAATTTCGGAAGGGACTGAACCAGAACGGATCATACAACCAAGCTGCTTTTTTACGCAACATGTTTATCGATACAGTTTGTAAAAGATCACATGTAGCGCAGTGTGTGATCACTTTAGTTATAACAAAGACTTTATTGTCTCATAAAATCAATTAAAAAGTAGTATAGAAACGTTTCCCAGATTCCCAGACATGTATTTTCAATACTACAGACATTAAAATAATCAAATATGTTCTACCTAAAACAAGATAACATTAATATTACATTTTATTTTCCTAAAGTTTACTTATCAGGCTATGTTTTAACAGGATTTGGCACTTTAGTACCGTAAACCACAGGAATGCTTCACTTTGCTTTCAGAAAAGCTTGTCTCTTGGAGATTCCCTCTGCTCCATATTTCTTTTGAAGCTGTGTGAGCATAGAAGAATCGAATGAGAGAAGTTTGTCATCATCCTCTCTAGTCCAGAGTGGTTTGTGCACTTCACGATCATATCCTCCGCGCAAATACGTAAGAGCCAGAGACACATCACCGCTGGCCTTCAGCAGCGCCTTCATCACCTGAACTAAGTCTCTCTTAGATTCCTTCATTAACTGAACCACATGCTGCTTTGCCTCCAACAAGTCCTGGGAGAGCACTTCCTCCTGAGAAGGTTGGATGAGGTCTTCCTGGGACTCTTGGTCAAAGAGGAACATGTGGACATCGGACGTCACGGCGACAGCTGTGCTGCGGGACCCTCCGTCCGTAGGGCACCGAGTGCGTCCGCCCTTTTGTGCCACAAGCAAACGCCGTTCTCCATCACCAGGACGTTCAGCTTCCTCCTCCTGCTGTTCTCCATCACCAGGACGTTCAGCTTCCTTCTCCTGCTGTTCTCCATCACCAGGACGTTCAGGTTCCTCCTCCTGCTGTTCTCCATCACCAGGACGCTCAACTTCCACCTCCTGCTGCCTCACAGCCATTTCACGTGCTGCCATAATCTGACACTCGTCTGAATGGCAGGTGTTAACGGATGCCGCTCTACTCGGGGGCCGGTCTTCTTCCTGACTTCCATCATCATCCTGGAAAGAAAAAAAATGTATTATTCATCAGAATCAGAATCACTTTACTTCATCATTAATCAAGGCAGCCCAGGCACAGCCATACTTTATTATGCACCAACACAGCAAAGTAATAGCTTTTGAAATCTTGTACGTCTTAAGCAGTAAGCATGTAGAGAATCTCTCTATTGGGGTTTTAATAAGACACTTCACCTGTGAGTCCTCAAATTCTCTGGCAGCTCTTTCAAGTATGCCAAGGTTCCTTTCAGAGCTTTCTGGATTTCTCTGTCTGTTCTCACATGGGGTCATCAGCTGATCATCTGGTCCTAAATAAAACACAGGTAGAACACTATAAAAGACAATGCTGACATGTCATTCTATATACAATATTACATTATTACATTCATACAGACGCTTCATGTCATATATGTAGTTCACATTCATACCAGATTTTTTATATATATATATATATATAAAAAAGCAAGCATCGTGGGTTTTTTTATTTTACTGCTATCTCAATCAGAAATGTCAGTACTGAAACTAAAACATTACTCTCTGACGCGTTTTCTCCAGTTGCATCCTTGTCTCCTCTGGCTCTTTTAGGCGAGACTTCAGGCTGCTCAATGTCTTGCAGATGCTGCTGCGGTTCCTTGGCTACTGCGTCCTGACCTGGTTTATCACCCCGAGTCTCCTTGACTGTGTCATTTGGGCCAGATAGTTTGTCCTTTTCTGAAACCCCACCCTGACAGGAGTTGCGTTTCCTAGGTGATGACCTAGGAGGGGGCTGGTCTGCCGCTCTACCACCAGTCAACCCCAGAACATCAGGGGTGACTTGCATGGCATCTGAATCAGATGATGAAGTCATCAGTGCTTTGTTAGAGGTTTTCTTTGGTGTATGAGGATTTGGTGAGGTCTGAAAAGTACTCTTAGAAGTCCTCTCATTTGAGTGGATTTTTTTCGGCTTTTTCACCGGGCTTTTGTCAGAAATCTTACATTGGAGGTGTTTCAAAAATCGATCTTTCATGGACTGCCAGCTGTGGGTGGTGATGCCCTGACGTTCCATTTGTTGCCAGACTCGATTTCCCTTTACTTCATGTTGACGCTTGGCGATAAATCTCATGATTGCTGCATCATCTTCAGTGGAGTAACACATGCGTCTATCACCTCTCTGCTTCTGTGAAGTTGCCCTGGTCTGAACTGGCTGCACATTACTGAGCCTGTAGCTTTCTATATCCAGCTGTTGGTTTTGCACCACACAGTCATGGATGTACTGAGTGGAAATGTAGAACTGGCTGGCACTTTCCATTGAAGCGCTGATCTCTCCAGGGTCTGCCAACAAAATAGCACTGGACTCCTGGGTCCTACAAAGAATACCTCCACCGCGGGTTATTAAAGGCTGAAGCTGAATTTTGGTTGGACCGGGCCTTATAAAGAACCGCAAAGGTTCTCCTTTTATGTTTAGGAATAATACTGGTGATGTGTCTGAAGAGTGGCCTTTAACAGCTGACATTGTGAAATTCACACCTGGAAAAACAAGATTGTTTTTTCAATTTCTTTTTTAAATATAAAGAATAATTCGTTCAAATAAGTTAAAATACTGCTTTGATACATATTTGTCACCTTTTTACTTTCAAAACAAAAAATATAGCTAACAAATATAGATACATAAATATGTACATACGCACATATATTCAAGATATTTAAATATCAGGAACAAAACAACGCTACCTAGTAATTTAGTACGGTATATAGTATGCAGTCGATTACGTATATACCGTATATATCTAGCTAAGTATACTTGATTAGGTTCTTTTTTCGAGAATCCAGATAGCTACCTTACACTAACATCTCCAGACATAAACCACTAAATGAAAGGCTTTGATAACAGTATCTTAAGAACTATACGTTAGCTAGCTAGCTAGACTATCTATTTTGTTAGCTCACTAAAGGGATTGTAAAATACAAATGTGAAATAAATTATAATTAGTAACTGAATCCAACACAGCTAAAATGTAACACGTAGCTAGTTAGCTAACTACCCAACAACCTCAATGTTATGATAATTCTTTCAATATTATATATATTTACCCACCTTTGTTTTTGTTGCAGTGTGTCAATTGTCTCAGAATGTGAAGCAGGACATGACCGTTGATATGTAGACAGATTTTTAAACAAAAGCCCACCGAGGCAACCTAGTTTTTGGAATATTAACTACAAACATAGAACACACAGAAGCATATTAAGTACACATTATAAATACAATACATGTACAAAGTTGCACGTTTTATTTCCTTACATGTTTGACGTGGTACGATTTCGCAGCACAGAGACTTTTATTATGTCAAAAGGAAGTTGGATAAAGTCGATTTCTCGTTGCTTGATTACTTTCCTATTTCGAGAGCTCAAATTTATGCGGGGAAAATTGTCGGTCGATAGAAAAATCCCTGGATAGGAGGAACCACCAAGTAAATATGTACTCAGTGTCCTTTAGCTTTCATGAGGTCTTTTGAGAAGTAAGTTTATGACCCAGCTTAGGATATATTTGTAACAAATTCGCAACACAATCTGCCTATAATGTGTTGAAATAACTAGTCATTGCAAACATACAATTATTCACCACATGAATCTGTCACTATAATTGCTGACAAATTTGTTGACCTGCAGTTAAGCATTTTGGCCATTAGGTGGAGACCAAACAGTGTTAAATGACGACGTTGACGTGAACGTTTAGCGTAGCTTTCGTTCTAATTTATGTCTGAATTTAAAATTAAAATGTTAGGTTAAAAATTATACATGTCAAGCCCACAGCCTTTGGGCCTCGTAAAATGGCACTCTGTGTAATTGAGAAAGGTTCTTATTTATGCATGTGTTGTGGTGACCATATGAAACATCGAATTGAATTATTTAAAAAATAATAATCATTAATATATAGTAATATATAGTAATCGAGTGCATCACTGTAACTATCCAGGAATATCAGATATGTTTCCTAAGAAACAACAAATGTGTACTTCATTCCCAACAAACTAAATTCAAGTTCATTCTTTGGAACTGATCATAGTTCCTAACAATGCTAACAAAATCAGAACTGTGCTATGAGTTCACTATGTACTATTACATTAATCAAGCAAACCTGGAATATGTTTGTTTCCTTCATCTTGAGATCACAAAATCAACCATTATTAACAGCAAGGGAAATGTATCTCCTTTGATTAGTTTAGATTTTTGAGGACAATGTGAAAACGTACAGGGAAAGTACAGTTAAAATCCAAGCATATATTTTTTACATGTATACATTATGCAACAGGTCCTTCACATAGGCAGATGTATTCAGGCCCCTTTTCCAGGTGGGCAAACATAATTTTCCATATTTTATCAAATAATTCTAGTTGTTTATTTAATAGCAGGTGCAGTTTCTCCAAATGCAGAACATTACTTAATTATTCTCTCCACATGTCTTAAGTTTGTACTACCTATAGTTTTCTACAATCATACTAAAATATATATGGTGGCCCATATTTGGTATATATGTTATATATGGTATATATGTTTGTAACTATGTATCTAATTGAATGGTCATTCCTGTCTTGGTATTTGCCTCACCAAGTTACCACTGGATATTCCTCAAAAACATCTCCAAAGACCCTAAATGTTTCGTGGTTAGGAATCATTACAAATGTTGGAAATATTAAATGTCAGAATGTTTCTGGAATAGTGGCTTGTAGGCTGTGTTACCACAATAGTGAATAACCTACTTAAACATGTCACTTTGCTCCTCTATCTGTCTGCTCTCAGTCATTGCAAAGTGAGCATGCGCAGTGTGAAAGGGGGAGGGGCAAAGTGAGCATGCGCAGTGTGAAAGGGGGAGGGGCAAAGTGAGCATACGCAGTGTGAAAGGGAGGAGCAAAGTGAGCATGCAGTGTGAAAGGGGGAGGAGCAAAGTGAGCATGCACAGTGTGAAAGGGAGGAGCAAAGTGAGCATGTGCAGTGTGAAAGGCATTCGCACAGACTTTGTTTTGATGAAACAACGTACTGAGCGCACAGATGTATTGATCTTATCACGCTCATATTGATCCCATACCAAAGCTGGTATCACTACGCCACCCCTAAAAATAAGAGGACAAAGTGTTTTTTGTTGTTGCTGAAGTTTGTCTCTGATAAACTGAGGTCTCTCTGAGTGCTCAGTACTCCTAAAACACTGATCTTAGAGTCACCCCAAATCAGTATATCTGTCTATGTATATATATATATCAGTACATCTATATATACTGTTCACTACATAAAAAGATTTTCTCAATATCCTGTCTCTTTAAGGCTACAATTTAACAGATTTTTCTAAAAAGCCCATATAGGTTACATAGGCTGGGCAATCCTTATTGTTCATTTACAGCTAAAATTATTGCAATGAAGTGCATTTTATTAGTATTTTGCTGTCTACCTAAAATAACTTATTTCAATCATTCCTCATTATATCTTTTTTCTCCCAAACGTTTGCTATAATTGTGGATGATGTAATGGGCAGAGAATGTAATTTATGAAATAGCTGGAATAGTCACAGGTCTTATGTAAACACTCCAGAGCTGATATTTGCAGTCCAGTTTTCCTCAAATAGAAATGTGGTCAAAGGAAGTACTGAAGCATGTTGACTGCCTGTGGCTTGTGTCCAGCGGCTGGGGAATTAAACATTCCTGTGTCTTTTATCTTTATGTAACAATCAGCAAACCACACACACACACACACACACACACAAAATTCAACACCAAGCAACCCATCTTATTCATTCATTGGCACAAACAAATATTTCTCTTACCAGCTGAACCATTTTCCATATACCTCAGTATACCTTTATATAGTATATATTTTAGTGCACACATTTAATTAAATCATATCCACTGTTGATACAGACTAGTTACATTTCATATCTGAATATTGTTAATAGGTTTCTACAATAAAAGCTCTTCATGTCCATTAAGGTGTTCAGACTCTTGCACTGTGCATTTCCACAACAGATGAACACAGTGAGTGAAATGTGTTAGTGAGGGTTTGTCTTATGAAGACCTCAAGCCACCTCTGTAAGATTCAAGCTGGGTCTCTTTAGCTCATATTTGTTTAAAAGTAAAAAGTTTATCTCAAAAGTCTATCCCAAGGTTTCATATTCTCACTCTTCATTACTGTGATGATTCAGGAATTGCCAGGCAGAGAGGGATCCATTTACAGGTTGACAATGTACTCTTTAATGATAGGAGCAGGCAGTAACAAAGTCAGGAAACTGAGTTCATCCACACCAGACTCTGCCATCCATGTCTTTATGAACCTTGCATTGTGTACTAGTGCACAGTCATTTGGATGGGGGAGCGAATACTTTTGGAAATATAGTGTATGTGGCAGACGCTCAGAAATGGTACCAAAGGGCAGCACAAAGGCAGGGTCAGAAAACACCAGCAGAGTTCAAAACACAGAGGGTAAAACAGACAGAGAAAAGGCTCGGAATGCTTTACTGAAGGTAGTCTAGACACGGGAGGGTTTAATTAGGGAGACTGAAATAAGCAGCAGGTGTATGTGATTTGGGTTGATGATGGAATCAGGCGAGTATTCAGGTGAGGAGGACGTCTGGTGGCCAGAGGTGGCATTGGTGACACGTGGCTGTGCTGCAGAACCTGCAGTCTGGCTAACGAAAGGAGTTCCTGAATAAAACCTTGGGTGTGTCCAGTTCTTCTGGAGAGGGCCTGAATCACTAGAGATGGGTGGATGAACCCTCACATCTGGAGAGCAAACATTCCAAGCAATCAGAAACAAAACTACTGAGATACATTTATTCCCCTCTCGATCGTATCAAAAACTATTATCGCATCTAAGTAATTTGGCCACAGTTAAAATGAGGTCATGAAACTAACAACCAATAACTTGCTGTCAGTCATGGAAGCCTTTCAGTTTGTTTTCATTTTTAGATGATAATGGTTGCCTTTAAATATGAAATGTCACATGAATTGAACAGCGAAGCATAAATACTGATTTGTTTTTTATTTCAATAGGTGGAGAACATGCATTTGAAACATACATGAATGTATACAGGACATTTAAAACATACATTAATGTATACAGGACATTGGCTGGGTGGCCATGTCAACTGAGTACATGAACTGATGAATTTTCAGATTTAAAATATGAAAACAAAACGCATTCATCTGTTCCAATAAGGAAGAAGTCAAACTAAGCTTGGAAACCTCACTTTATGCAATGTTAAAACAAAATACACCACATCAGTCATTTTTCATTGAACAAGCCATTAGAATGCAAACCAATGCAAACAAACAAAGCCTTCTGAGAGAGCCACAGCACAGTGTAAAGTGTACTCCTGATTTGATAAACCCACAGTCTAAGAAGTACTTTGAGTCACAAAACATTCAAAATCTTATTAATTTTCCATTTAAAAGGCATTCCAGTTGGTTCATATAAAATAGAACTTCTTAAAATGAATTGTTTTGGTATCATCATGGCTGCTAATTAATATAGAACCAATTAGTTACCAATTATTTCCTGGTAACTAATTGGTTCTATAAGTGTATATTATCCAATTGTGTATTTTATCCAATTCTGGTTTTCACAAGTTACAAAATTAAACATTCCAGTTCTGTTAACTAGTGCTCTGGGTAGGTGCAGTAAATTATATGTTTCCACTGGTTCTACGTAAACCACAGGCATCATAAATGGTCTTGCTTTTATAATGACAAAACAAAATCTAAAGAACATTTTTACAACTATTTCAAGATGCCATTATGGGAGATGCATTTGAAGTGAAACAGCACTGGGAAAAAATAACAAACAAACAAAAACCCACCAGCATGAAGTTCCCACACAGTCATCATCACCTTCATTCTCATCACTTGATTCTCATTTCAGGCACATTTCTCTTGAACGTGTGAAACTTTGCAACCTCAGCACACTTGCACACTTTCCACAAAAAAGGCACAATTTAGTTTTTCGTGTCTGACTAAAACATCTGCACAAACACTAAAAACTCTGAAATTATATGCAACTATATTACTTCCATAAATCCAAACATCGCAGACATCCAAGGGTTATATGGACAACTGTGGCATTGTTGTATATCTCAACTAAATGTGAATGATTATGATTATAACTTGGATATAATCAGCATGTTTTAAGTAAGAGTGGGAAATCAATGCCAAATTGGCATTAAACCATTATATGAAACATGTTCTTTAGTGTGACCTTAGAGCTCAGAGCATATCACAGTCAAGCCATTGGAGCTACTGCTGTTCATGTAGCTAATCTGAGCACCATCAAAAAGTCATGATCCCCTACCATGAACTCCTACCTCTCGTTTATGTGAGATGGGCCAGCTGCCCTCTGGGACACCACTATCTGATTTCAAAATCCAGCTGTCGTTCTTTTCTTTAAGCATCTCTCCCTCTTTTGCTCACTTTCTTGGCAAACCATCTCCCATTCCTCCCTGACGCCCCCACTCACGCGCTCTTCCATCGCCCTGGCAAACAGCACGACGCTTCCTGTGTGCTTTGATCTCACTTTACAACTTCCAAGTGAATGAAAGTTTGGATTTAGGAACGTGTGAGTTAAAGAAGCGGTAATGGGTTTCTGGCCACGCCTGGTTAACGAGACGTGTGAAGCCATGTGTTCCCCAAAGCAGCATGAAGCACAGGCAGGTCTCAGAGCGGCCGTTCGGGCCAAAGCCAAAGGCCCCACCCTCCCTACACATCACCTCACGTCACCTCCTCCACCGCCAAGTCAAGCCCAGAGGGGCGTTATATCAGCACGTCAGGCCAGAGAGCACTGTGACTCTTCATGAAACAGGAGGGCGTGGGTCTCTCCTCAAAACCCCTCAGCAATCTAGTAAAATTACATACGACCATGTCAAGCTCAAAAAGGCAGAGTCTCTGGAGTCTCTGGAAAGCAAAACTGTCATATTTCTTCACTGCTTTACGTGTGGGTGTCTGCTAATTAAAGATCAGCTTTTATTTTGGTTCACATTCTAGCATCATTATGGTGGGTTTGAAAATCTGGCAAGGGAACAAATAGGCAAACTGGGTGGCCTTCTGCAGCCACTGAGCAGAGTTGCACCGCAGGAGTGGGAGTGCTCCGTGTCACGTGATCTAGAGGGGCTGGGACTGGCCACGCCCACTGCAGCCACACTGGACGCTGAGGCTCTGACCGCACTGCCAGCAACAGAAATGCTCCTTATGCCACGTTTGCCCTCTCGCATCCTGGTGGATCACCTCGGAGAAAATCAGCTACAAAAGAGAAGAGAGAGAGTGAGAGAGAAAAAAAGAGAGAGTTAGCACCTCAAATTAATTAAACTTCGAAGATCAAAAATATTTCACATAAAAGCCATATTTACCAGACAAAATAACCATTATTTTTATCCCCTCACATCTGTCTGAACCACATCAGTCCGTCCAATAAACAAACAAACAAACAAAAAAACTGGAGTCAAATGGCAAGTCATGCATGCACCTAAACCAGAGATGGGGACTGTAACACCCAGAAACATTCACTTTGGGTTAAACCTCTAAAACATCCCCCAATTTTTACCACAATACATCAATACATCAATCAGTGATTTGGAGGAATATACTGTAACGGCAGTAATGTACCACGAGAAATGACAGACAGAAGAACGGCCTGCGGCGGCTCGTGTGAGCGAACATATCTGGATGGTAAGCGCTAATGCGAGCAGGTGAGCGGACGAACCTCGTCACACCCGGGGCAGCGAGGCCTCAGGCTCTGGCAGTAGTGGCGACCGCACATCACGCTCCCCTTGTTCCAGAAGTAGACGAGGTCCACCAGAGCCTCCCCACACTCGGCGCACACGAAGCAGGTGGGGTGCCACAGGCGGTCGTAGCCGGCCCGCTCTGCGTACACCACGGGCTCGTCGGCCACCGCCGGCTCCCCGCAACCCGTGCACTTCTGCTGTCCATCCGACACGGAGAGGGAGGGATGGAGAGAGAGAGAGAGAGAGAGAGAACCATGGATGAGAAGTGGATTTTTGAAGCTCTCTTCAAATCCCCAATGAAAATAGCTGTAGAAATAATGGATAATGGGTTCGTTTCACCATCACTACCCAGGATACGACCTGCTAAACTACACACTTAAGGAAAAATTCAGTTTGATCCTCCTTTGAATCTCCTGAGAAATAATTGGAGCCACATTGTCATGGCAGGAACCCTTGGGCCCCAACTGAGCATTCCTGTTATGATAAAACAGAAATCAGACACAGATGTTCCTCCAGCTTCAATTAGTTTCAGATTGCAGTTCCCCTCCTCCCTAACACAGGCCCATGGGAAATAGAGAGGAAGATCAGGAAAAGCTTCAGCATCGCTGTGATAAAAACAGGTGGAAATGTTTGTTTATCATGTCTTTTCTCCTGCCATCCAGGAAAACAAACCCCAAAGATGTATACTTGACACCACGGCCTCACATTAGCACCACCCCCCAAATAAAGAAGCAAAGAAATGGAAAGAAATCTGCTCTTCACACTCTAATCATCATCATCATCATCTCAGCAGTATCTCAGAACGAGCTTTTTTGAACTGTGCTACACAAAGACTTGAACCCTCTATTCACTATTCAAGTCAAACCAAATTTCTCCCTCACAAAAACAACAACAACAACAAAAAAATCCAACACACCACTAGTGTGGGTTTTACTGCTCGCCAAATCCTGGTAATATGAGAGTAGCAGAGCTGTTTTACAGAAAGCAAATATCCCTTTACCCCACAGGAGACTAAGCAAGGACAAATTATGGAGAAGGGACTGAACGAACACACACACACACACACACACACACACACACGATCACTGTAAAAAGAAATCGTCTTCTGACCACAAGGCCATATAGCCCAACTATTTCCGTTTGCATGTGGTTCAAATAACACTCAATCTGCACAGGAAACTGCAATTGGGCTTCAGTGTTTTATTTGTGCGATACATAAACCGGACCTCACATACATGGAACCCCCAGGGCGAAGATTCAGAGCGAAGGCGAGCAGCTAGAAAATGAACAGGAACACCAGTGAGTCCCATTTATCCAATATTTTAAAAAATAAATAAATAAGAAAAGCACCCAGTAAGGTTTTTACAGGCCTATAAAATGTTCCCCAGCACAGCAACTAAAGACAAGAACTAATTTAGCCATGAATTGTATATTGTAAATCACCACCTATAATTTGTTAAGATGGTTTTTAAAAGACTTTCATTTCTTTTCATTCATTTAAAAGCACCATTTGTAATAAAACCATCAAATCACTGTACCACACGAACACACATTGAACGGGTTCATGTACGCACCAAGCAGATGGTTCTCTCTTCTCTGAACCACTGAATATCACATGATTGGTTTCTCATTCAGCTTTTCCTTTACTGCAGTCAAACCTTCTCATCCTCCTGTTCGTTTATGTCCCTTTAAGGTGCCCATCCCCATTCCTTTAACAACAGCTAACAGTCTGGAGATCAGTGCCCAACCGCCTCCCATGAGAACCTCAATCGAGACTAACTGTTCTGGAATCAGGACATGAGCAGCAAGGGCCCAGCAGGCATCTGTTTAGGAGGCTGGCGCCGATAGACAGAAGTGGATAAGCAGTAAATTACAGATGGTGATGAAAGCACTGGGGTCGGAACCCATTTCAGACAGAGAACCAATTAACAGAGACTTGGCTCTGTAATATCTGCCGTGAGAAGAGGTCCTCCATAACTGAAAAGCAAAAACTGCTCGTTCTTCTAGGAGTGCACACCGTTCTTCTAGGAGTGGGCTGGAGCACCAGTGTTCACGGCCCACATGTGGAAGGTCTCGTCATGATGGTGCACAGCCATGGTTTTCATTATTTGCACTTCTTCTCTGATGTGCAATAAGCAAAACATTGTGAACAATCCGAGTGTGGCGGAGACGAGACATATGCCTGCTTGTGCTACATACTTTAAATCCCTGGATGCTACAGTCCAAGACATCGATCAAGTGAACAAGACAGAGATGATTAAAAAAATGTTTTAAAAGAGTTGCATTTAGAGAACATTTTAAATGTTCTCTAAAAACCACATGCACATGGAAGCACTGAAGCTTAGAGAGATAGAGGGAGAGAGAGAGAGAGATGGATGGATGGATGGATGGATGGATGGATGGATGGATGAAGACAGATGAGGGGGAGGGGGCGTTAGGGATACAGTGCAGGGACAAGAACAATAACCATCTGGGTATCTTCAACAAATTGAGAGTTTTGCAGCTTTTCCAAAATTCAGACCATGGACTCTACTGGGACCATAAGCTGATGAGATGATGTTCACACGTGTTTCCATATGCCATCATAGAAAAACACAGGACACACTCCTACTTAACATCCATGTACTGAACTTACGTATAGGACCTTCTGGTAGCTCTTATCCAGCGTGCCGTTGGTTGAAGGCTCTGGGTTCAGATGTTCCTGGGAGTCTTTACCGCTCTTCTCTTTGCCTGCTCCTCCTTCTCCGGGCAGGGCCACCTCCCCAACTCCAAGGGCCTGGTCCTTGAAGCTCCGCACAAACTGAGTCATGGCCTTCACCTCGGCGTCGGTCAGGCTGTGGCAATGCAAGGGGTCCTGATCGTACGCGGGGAGCTGCCTCATTAACTGCCTGCGGCGGTGGACAGCGCCCTCTGTGCCGGCCACAGGGCGCCTGTCCTCAGGAAGGAGTTCCATGTACTGCATGGCCTGGTAGACACACACACACACACACGCACACGCATGCACACACATGCACGCACACACACACACACACACACACACAGAGCCAATGAATTGGACACATGAATGAATATTAAAAAGTATTTTAAAAAAGAAAAAAAAGGTCTAAGATCTTCAGTGCAACATAAAACTCAAACTCCATATTTGGGGGGTTTGCTAAAAGTCCCACAAAATCCAAAATTCCCAGTAAAGTGTCTAAAGATGCACTTGGGCCAAACAAGTTAATCTCTAGTGTCCTTAAACCTGAACCGCACCACTTATACAGGACAACCTTCTCACAGTGAATCAGAACCTGAAAAAATAAGGGTGCCAGAGAACTGAAGACAGGCGAACCATTCATCCAGTGGAGCTGGCGGGGATCCAGCACACATTCCGTCCCGTCCTGAGGCTCCAACAGCACCACCACTCCTGCCTCGCTGTTAAAGCCTCTCTACACCGCGCTTTGTACTGCTTCTACACACTTTACAGCGAGTCCTTGAACAGCCATTATATGACAGGTTAAAAACCAAAACATGACTGGACAGAGATTCCGAGGAAATGTTCCGGACTCCGACTTTCCGGACTCCGGACTCCGGTTTCCGTCGAGAAACACAGGAAGAGGTGGAACAGCTGCCACACTCAACAGTGCCACACAGGTGGGTTCCAAAAAATACAACCCCCCCCCAAACACACTCATGCATACAAAAAATACAACCCCCCCCCCCCAAACACATTCATCTTGGCAAAAAATACAACTCCCCCTCAAACACACTCATGCATGCAAAATATACAACCCACCTCAAACACACTCATGCAGGCAAAAAATACAACCCCCCCTCAAACACACTCATACATGAAAAAGCTCAACAGGAGATGACAGAACATTTTTTTTACTCCGTCATTCCAGAAACGTTACTGCATGACTGCTTAATGTATGACAGGTGGGTACAAAGAGAATGCAGAGATGCTGCAGAAACATGCTCATGGCTGGTTGTAGACTAGCTGAGCATTCTCTTAGCAAAACATGAAGTTAGAGAGGACTGGCTTGCAGAAGGAATGAATCAACATTATGGGTTCCCTGGACACTATTTAGGAGAACTTCATTCCTTCTTACCATTTGAAAGTAATTCATTTCTTCTCTAAAAGACCGCTTTGCTTTGCTCAGCAGAGCAGTTTCTTAGCTAAGGGCCAAGTGTGCGAGCAAATTTCTGTGGCTGCCTCAAAATAAATGAATAATTTCATATCGCCTACAGCCAACTGAACTGGGACACAGAACAGCACGGTTTCTGTACAAGTTCACTTGAAACAGGTTGTATTTCTCCCAAAGTCCTGGCAGATGTTCCCTGTCCAGTGCACCTCAGTCATCTGGTCTGGGTCCTACTGTTTCTTCTGCATGGCATTATAAATTCCTGAAGCATTTCTTTAACGCAACCCCAAATATTCATAAGTCCACTAAAAGAAAACATCTTTGTCTCTCGGCACAGAGTTTGTTTGGAAAGAACAAAACCGTGACGGGTCTTCACTTTTGATTTATAAGAGTGTTATTACACCCATGGACAGACAATCGCATTGCTGTAACAGCCGCAGCACAGCATGAACAGGGTGAAGAAGAAAGAATCTCACCGGTGCATTAAGGCAGGCCTGGCTCAAATTCATACGGCTTAAATGGTCAGACAAAACAATTCAGAGAGAACTACTGCAGCTAACCTATCCTGCTTCTCAGGAAGCGGAACGTATTTCCAAAATTCCTCCACCGTCAACCTGCCAGAGTAGTTATGACGACGCGCTCAGAGTAGTTATGACAATGGTTTCAGGAAAGGACAGAGGGAGCTGAAAAAACACTCGACCCAAACCCCCTGGTAGATGGACGGTCTGCACCCGGGCACACAGCCGACAAGCTTCCTGGCAGCCAGAAACTGCACAGCAAATCTGAAGGCTTAGCTCCAGATCTCTAACCCACCAGGCACTGCTGGATCAGACTCCAGCAGTACTGGGCCTCCACCACACCATCCACCCCCTCTGGAACAACACGCGGGTCCGGCCGGGTCAATCAAAGCTTTGTGTAAGAATAGGAGTGGTGACAGGGAGCGACCGCGATAGTGAAAAGGTCAGCTTCATTCTCCTGGAGGCAGTTCAGGATATCTGGGCATTCCACTGACAAACGCCCTTCACTCCCTCCCCATCCCAAACAACCATTCACTACACAGCTGAGGTCAGAGAAACACCAAACACTCGTTAGACATTGGTGGCTTTGGACCACTGACCTGTTTTTACTAGGTTTTTTCCATGGAAATGCTACAAGTTAGGAATTTGAGCAGACAGGATGTTAGTCATGGTCCGTTAGCGCAGACGCGCCGAGAAGCTTCCGGTTCTTAGTGTGTTTTTCCTCGTCAGCGAGACAAAGGCTGGCCGTCTCGCCCATTACATTTGACAACAGCATGTTGTCATGTAATGACAAAAGCCATGTCATTAGCGCTCAGCCTCCCGAACGACAGCGTTCCAGAACGGTTCATCATTAGCGCAAAGATCATGAACATGAACCTGCAAAGCCAGACCTTTACGAAGCCACAGGGTGCCAAGAAAAAAAACCCTTCCCACCCGGTCGGTTGCTCTTACCAGTTTCTGGGTGAGGCCAGGTGGGGCCCAGTCGTAGGTGACTGTGTTGAAGGTGGGGTCTTTGCGGGACACCACCGGGTTGGTGACGATCATGCGATTTCGTTTGTACACCCTCAGACCGTCGCCGCCCTTCACCTTGGCCGTCAGGTGGGCGTAGCGGGAGGCCGCCAGAAGCTGACCCATCTTGCGGTCGTCCTCGGCGTCAGAGTTGGGGGCGTGACCTTCCTGACTGCAGTGGCACTGCACGCAGGCTTTCCTGAACGAACAGAAACAGGCCGGTCTGGTCGTCAGGGCGGTTCCTCGTTGCAACATGTGGTGCTGGAGTGCAGACTTACAGGAAAACTACTCAAGGGCTTTGTTATGACAGTGATGGTTTACAGAGCACCACTAATAAATATGATGAAACACATCAATTACAAGTTTCTTACTAATAAATGACAATTTGTTATTATTACTTCCTGTGTAATGAGTCTGGAAGTTGTGTAGGATGAATGTCTGGACAAATAACAAAATGCATCGGAGCTGTCAACAGCTTACATAACATATACTTAGCAGGGCTCACTTTATATATGAAAAGTGCAACAACCTTTTAAAAACGTTTCAGTGCACACCGAGTCATCCACATATTTGCCCTGAATCATCTTTCAAGCCAGCAGAAAACTAAACAGAGATGTCTGCCGCGGTCAGACCGAGCAGAGGGTTCCGCAAACGTCGAGGGAAAAAACGTCAGGGAGGAGTTTAAAAACATCAGGGAGGAGTTAAAAACGACAGGGAGGAGTTAAAAAGCAACTTTCCCCATTTTCTTCCCTTTTTTTTTAGCGAGGAGCATAAATCACCTCCAGGAATGTGGCTGGAACCCAGAGCAGTTCCCTTTACATGTCAGACAGGCTGCCCCCCTTCCCGCTGTCGCCTGCACCACCGACATCTGGGGAGAGAAAGACAGAGAGAAAAAAAGAGAAGAGAGTCATTATGTGAAGAACGACAACAAAGAGAAAGATCTGCCTAGTGTTCCTGCAGGTTAAATCTCAAGACTAAACTGGATTAAAATAGAGGCGTAATTAGATAAAAATAAATAAAGTAACATAAGAACAGTAAAAAACATCAACCTGGTATGAGTCATTAGGAACTCACGGATGTGCATTTGTGTCCATGTAACCCCTCTGGTGTTATTCTAAAAGGTTCAAGTATATTAGAAAAATGGCCGGAAATCTGAGCAGTGAAGCGTATGATTTTCACTACAGGGGTGGCCTATTACAGCCTGGCCCTGTTCAGTGTTCAGGCTTTATTAATAAAACACTGCTGTCAGTGTACCTGCTGCTTTAGCCAGCTAACTTCAAACAGCAGCTAAAAGTGTGGCAGACGCTGTGGCGTAACTAAACGTAAGGCCTTTGAAGGACGTCCTTTGAAGTCTCCCAATAACTGTTGTCAGCCAGCTCCATTCATAAATGAGGTTATGTATGTAGTCTCTGTAAGGTGACATGTAGAAGAATGTTCTAGTAAATCACTAGCCTGCAGCAACTAAAATGTAGTTCCATTCTGAGTAGGATGGAATCCAAGCAATAATTTTACGTGGTGTGTAAATGGGATTGGGGGGGGGGGGGTTTGCAGAAGGGGTACCTAGTTTATGTGGTACTCACCACTGACATTTATTTTATTGTAATCAGACTGCATGCGTCCGTCTTTTAAATTTGTCGTTCATGGCACAATGAATCATTGATATGGTTCCTGTTAAAAATCCAGGTAGATGGTAGAAGGCCTGGATCCCAGCAGTGTCCATGCTGGACATCTCCGTTTCTGGTTTCATGTCACGATGATCGATCCATTAAGGACTGGCGTTATTTATATAAAATGTTTGTGTTTTTGATCTGGTTTCTTTTTCACATTCCCATCTCTGACCTCAGAGAAAAAGCCAAACATGTAGTGCAGGTGGAGTCAGCAGGTGGAGCTTCACCACGTGGTGCTGATGCGCTGTACAACCTTTACTTATAAAGTACCTCATGAACATGAGTCAGAAAGGCAGCATAAAGGATGGATAAACACCAGATTGGAAGGCATGCCAGAGCACACACGCACACACACACTCACAGACAACACACACACACACACACACCCACACAGACAGACAACACGTACACATACGCACACACACACCCCCACACAGACAGACAACACACACACACACACACTGAATGTATCACAAAGCCCCATGTGCAAACAGTCAGACTGGCACGGCAAAGCCTGGAGCTTAAATCTCCCAAAACGATGATTCACCAGCTCTCCCGTTACTGCGATGATGTCAGCGCCTTCCAAACCTGCTCAGTACTTTCTCAACCTCGATGCCGTTCGGACCCTCATCTGCCGTTGACCACTCCTCACACGGTGCAGCCGCACACTTATTCCCCTTCACCTCCAACATCACGTTTATGGTGTGTGCACCGAGCCTCGAGGCCCGTGTGCTGTTCCCCCCGTGCGCTGTTCCCCAGGTGCGCTGTTCCCCCCGTGCGCTGTTCCCCAGGTGCGCTGTTCCCCCCGTGCGCTGTTCCCCAGGTGTGCTGTTCCCCCCGTGCGCTGTTCCCCAGGTGCGCTGTTCTGTACAAACAAGCTCGGGCGTGTTCCCGCACAATTACACATCCAACGCCTCAAGGTTGTTTCTGTTTTCCCGTGGGAGCGACGGCGAGCGTCTCTACAGCAGGACAAAGCGGATCGTTTCTTCCTGAAGAGTGGAAACAGTGATAAACGTAAAAACTATTCAAACCAACTGAAGGATGATACTATTTTTGAAATGCTCATCCTGCCAGAGTTTATTTTTTTTCTTTTTTGAGGACTGCATCTGCGTGTTGGGCAGGGTTTCCTCCTTTGTACACAGGACAGTGCAAGAGCCCAAAGAATGAGAGATGGGTAAGGGAGACAAGCAGTGACACCAGCTGCCTCACTCTCTGAGGCCGTATGACAAATGGGGTCACTCAACACGTTACAAAGCACCCAGCAATGACACCGCACCCTTAAGCCCAGCCGCACGAGAGCATCCCGCTGTAAAGAACGAGGATTTATCCCAGCAACGCACGGTCCAAAAAAAGATTCAAAAGATTTAAATAAAGGGCAAACCAAACAAAGCCACGAGTAACTGTGACAGTAAAACCCTCGAGGCTCAGGGTGGCAGGCAGCCCATGGGTACGAGAGGCCAAGTCCAGTGTGAGGACCAGTGCGCTACTCACACTACCAGGCTGCTTCTTCCATAAGAAAAGGCGGCATCAAAACGGATTAAGAAAGTGTAACTTTTTTTTTATTTATTAAAATAAATAAATAAAAAAGATGTGTTCGTCTCATGTTTCACAGACGCACACAGCACTGTCAAAGCAGCAAATATGCGAGAAGTCGGTTTTACCCGCTTGACCGCAGCCCATTCACACAGTTGGGCCACCGACATCCACTAACTAAAGTCCTCAACGGCTATTTTGTTGAGCTGAGAGGCTCAAGTTTCCAGAAAAGCACACAGGTCAAGTGGCCATTCATCACCCAGAATTACTTGCGAGTTGAACAAAGATGTTTAAAGATGTTCAATGACCTTTATACACAAAAGGATGAGCTGCTGCACATTTGTATCCACCAAAAGATTTCCACACGTCCTCCGTATGGACATCAGTAACTCACACTGACAATCCAGAGGCAACAAGTGCATTTTAAATGCCAAAAGCTACAGGATAATCCGTCCACGTCGTTCTTTATCTTTATGAAATCCCCCGAGCCTCGCTGAATTGTTCCACAAATAGCTTTGCCGTAAAACGCGTGCTATCCGCTGCTATAGCAGCGGCACGCACTAGGTAAACGGTCTGCAGACAGATGAAGACTTTTCCACAGAGCAGAAAGTCAAACAGTGCGGAGACAAAGTCCGATTAGATTTCAATAAAGAAATTCATTTTATTCACGATCTCGTTCTGAAATCTAGAGCTGTACGATAGAGAAGAAAGCAGCTCAAAGCATAATATCTTTTACAGTATAATTGTCTCTGTTTGATCTATAAATAATAATAAATAAAAAAAGTCCTTACAAGAAACAAAAAGTGTCGGAGGTCAGAAGTATTAGTCTGGATCACAGTGCCTATGTATAGCCTTTATAATTCCACCCACTGAGCCAACAAAGAAAAGATAGGATTATTAAGTAATTATTGGGATTAGGAACACACTTGTCTATAGGCTACTGGGCACTTTGTGGAGAAAGTTACTTTTCAGAGTTCTAGTTAAGGTTCTGTAGTATCATTCTTCATTGGAACATGGTTGATTTGACTGATAGGTAGAGTTGGCGATTCACATGCATTCACATCCATACCTAAAACGAACAGTAGGCTATTCCAAAACAAAACAAACAAATAAAAACAATTCACAACGCATCAGAGCATTTTAGCTGAGCCATCTTGAGAGACAAATAAACAAACCAAAAGGAACTGCAAGTCCTTCCAATAACCACAAAGAGGTGTTGAATATCGCTTAACACAGACGTTTCATTGTACACTCCAGCCCACGGCCTAAACCTGCCAAAGGATCTGCAATTTTGTCTGCGAATCTTGAAGCCTCAGCAATTTTTCAGTTCGAGACACTCTGCTAACAGAAGCCCAAATGTGTGATTTGTGGTATTTCCTCAGCCGCTACCTTTCTCTTCGACGACTTAAAAAAAGAGGAGGAAAATCAAAAAGATGGAGGGTGTTGCTGAACTGTCGGAAACTATTTTAATGGGACTGTGAAGTTGCGAGCGTCGCAGGGAAAAGTAAGTGGTCGAGGCGCTAACTGCACAACCACACCATGAATTATTTGGTCTGTTTCTATGTAGCGCAACGTGCGTGTGTATTCAGTCGGCCAGTATGGAGTTTCTTTTAGCGATAAGGAGATAATTGTTCTCACAGTATTCTGATCGTTGAAAAGTCTCTCGAAAAGAACTGCAGAAGTGCAAACACTGTCTGAAAGGAAAGCAGTTACGTAGACCGACTGGAGTCAATGAGCTCTGAACCAGCGTTGATCAATGTCATATTATAAATTACATTATTGCTTTCGCTACATGTTATTGTTTTCAAATACTGACAGCCCGGGGAGAGATTATAACTATAGTAGTACGTGGTACGAATTGATGTGGAGAGTTTTGCACAAAATAAAAAGAACTGCACATATTTTAAACAAATAAGATTTCAAATCTTATGAAGTACAAAACGTATGAAGAAATATGTATTTATTTCATTTACACCTTTTTGATTCAAGTAAACATGTTGCTTGCATCAGTTTTGCAACGTAGCCCAACATAGTTACTTCTCAGAATATATGACGTCCTCTCATACACAGTACATAAGTCTTGACAATGGTTTTCAATAGAGCTCGTGTTCATGGTATACAAACTGAAGAACATTAAAGAGATGACAGAAACCAAAAACGAAAAACTTAAATGATATGTTCCTCACCTTCTGCATTCCCGAAATCACATCCATTTAGCCAAATATGTATATTTCCAATGTGAAATCAGTATGAACACAAAGAATTTGAGTTCATCCAACACTCACAGTCTAGACTGATTTGACTCTCCATGTGTTCGACAAAGACTATTTAACTGAGTTGAGGCTGCTGGGAATCCCTCGCGAATTCTGCCCACCAATTAGGCTTCAGTGAACGAAACGCCTCGCAACCAATGAAATACTGTTTTTCTCCGGACATACGGCGTTAGACTTTGAAATGTTACAAATTAGGAAAACCCATCCTCCCGGGAAAAAAGGCATGACATCACCCGTGGCCATGAATGTACGATATAAACCTCGAAGAATGTACGACTCACATTCTTTGTCATCAGTTACACCTCCCGAACGAAGGGAGGATGTTTCTTGTGTTTTTACTCAACACTTTATTTTGCCTTTTTATGGAAGTGGAGAAGCGGAATGCATTATGCGTATAATAGTGATAAAAATAGCTTCATTTTATTTGTTTTGGATTGCAACTTTTCGTGTGGGCCTCATAAAGACTAATCGGAAATTACCTGCCATTCATGAACTGGTCGTTGTATGTTAGGCGTCGTGATTAAGAAGTACTTGTAAGTCATCTGAATAAGAGCTCCACAGTGATTTAGTACAAAAACCGTCAGTGATGTACTGGCTTGTCATAGTTTATACTATTAAAAGTTCTGGCCAAGACGTCCTTGCGGCATTGCAGTGAGCTAGGAGGTTTATCTTAGTCTAGACAGATTTCGGATGGTGTGAGGAAAGACTAAGCTAATGTCGGATGAGTTAAGATGCAGCCGTGAAATAATATGAATTGTGTACAAGTGTTGTGGACACGAAAGGCGTTATGCGGGATAGCTGAAACTCAAAGTTAACATTTACTCTTACATGACCTGCAATGCAATTCTATAGTTATTTTATTAAGGTAATGAAAAAGGCTTAATAACAATAATAATATTTGTCATTATTGGTCATAGTAGTTATAGCATTGCATGCAATGCCATCTCAGTGTAACGAATGTCTAAATAGACTTCGTTTCATTTTTTTAGGATTTTTTTTCGACCTCAGCAATGTGTGGATGTTTTACCGCACTTAGGAGATCGCTGCTGAACGATTTAACTTTTCTTCGCAAAAAAGGACAAGGAGACAGACGGACTACTTATATAATTTATATTAATTCTGGTTTTTAAAAAAGTCATTAAAACAGTTTGAGCCGAGACATTTCAGTTGTTCCACTCAAATACTTAATCAGTTTTTTTTTCCACTGCAGTTAATACATTCCATTCTCAGTTTTGCTCAGATGCACTGTATCGCCACTCAGTGTTTACTACACAGCTACAGATTGGCAAACGTCATAACATGTAAATAATCCATAGGTTTGATACGTTGATGCTCTTAATTCAAATATCATGGCATGGCTTCGTAACATACTGTTCCACCGATCCGCAATAACATGATCCAAGCAGATTTGAAACACACATTGGCACCCTTATCAGTTTCAAGCCTTCATCAGTGAAGCGGTTATAGGTCATGCTAAAATAAATCCTTCTTAGAATATTACCATTACCACAAAAAAGACAAAACAGAACAGAAATAAAGAGAAAACAACGCCGGAGCAGAGGCAGACATATATAATGCACAGACTTTTATCTGTTCAGCTTAAGGCAATGTGACATCTGCTTGAGCCCCCAGTGATCTCAGAGGCGGAAACCGCTGCCTATGACGCGTAGTGAATCAGGCAAGTAAGGTCTTAAATACATAGTACTAACCATGAGGAACATCTAGTCTAGACCAGTCTTTATCTAGGTCGTCTTAAACACGAGGGCTAAACACAGAAATGTGTTTTGCAGTTTGCATATTTTCTCTGAACTGAACGTATCTCCCCACCTTTACAATATTCGCAACCATACAATATCCCACCCACGTGGTTCAAATGGCCACTTGGTCAGATTCCCATCGGACGTCTCACGCCAGCATTGTGAGGGTGTCTTCTGAGCGCACGTCTGTCTCTACATGATGATGCGCGGTTCGGGTACGGAGTCGGAGATGGACTTGTGGGGCAGGACATTGGCGCCATTGATGTAGAGCTCGTCGTTGACGATCACGTCCTCGCCCAGGACGGTCACGTTTTCCATCCGCACCTGAGAGAAAGAGGACGGCCCAGTGAGATCGCACGGCCTCCAGTTTCTCCGTAACACATCATCGGGTATAACCATGGCGTAATAACATGTTCACGCTTTGGTTCATGTATGCATTAGCAACCGCATATAGGTAAACGCTGTTCTCAGAACAGTGTTGAAGGACAAATTCCACACATACCTACAGCGATAAGCTCACCCAAAGTCTGATAAAAGTCTAACATGGATACGTCACATGGTTAGATCAACAACTGCCTTAAAATAGTTCGGTTTCTTGCAGATTGTAATAAAAACAGTAATGTCAGCCAAATACCTGCAAAGCCATGTTAAGTATAAATAATTCACACACAGGTATAAACATTCACACACAAAATGACAGATCAGCTGCTCGTCCGTGTAACTGCCTGCAGTTGCCTACAGTATTATTATTCCACCATTCTTACATTATTACTAAGGGGGACATGCTAGTATTTTCCAATTTAATTTCTATATACCACATGTCCATTGTATAATGGACACTTAGGTTTTTGCCACTAACTTCAAATTCACTTCCTACAGCAGCTTAAGGGCACCTACTGTAAGGGTTCTTCAACAAGCACACTCAGCCTACAAGTGTAAATGTGTTTCAAGTCAAGTCTAGTTGAAAGTTCAAGAGCTTAATTTTTATTTTACAGAGAAATATGTTTGAATATTTGTCTGTAATTAACCGTAAATTAGTTCCTATAATAGTTGGAATAGTTCCAACAATAGTTAATAACAGTTCCAATAATAGTTGGAACATTTTCAGCACCCAAACATTCGTGTGAACTGTATATAAACAACTGTTTTCAGGGATGTACATCTTTGTGTACCAGAAGACTAGGTGAGTGATTTGCACGTCCCCCCCCAACAGTTTACAGCAGCAGTGAGCAGTTTGAACATATCGTGGTGCAGGTCTCAGGAATGTGTTTTATGATTTGTTGTTACAACCATTACATTACAGTTAACTGTGGCCCAGGAGTGCAGGTTAGGTTAGAGAAACCTTAGAGCTTTAATACTCATATGGCATCAACTGTTAGGAACGTTACGGGGTCCAGACCAGAGGCCCTAGCTGGGATCCTGCGGCCGCGGGACCCGGAGCGGGACAGGAGCAGGACGGGAGCCTCACCCACTGGCCCACGGAGCAGCGCCAGCCTACGATGCAGGATTCGAGCCAGGAGTGCGAGCGCACGTGTGCGCCGCAGAGCACCGTGCAGCGCTTAATGCGCACGCCGTCCTCCAGAACCACACCGGCGCCGATGGTCACGTTGGGCCCGATCGTGCAGTTCTCCCCAATCACTGCCGTCGGGTCCTATGCGGGAAGAGGAGGGTAACGATATTATTGAGTCTCCACTGGGAACTGGGACCTGCTTTTAAAAAGCTCTCAATTCTCCTTCAGTAAATGATGCATGTTTGTTTGTTTGTTTGTTTGTTTTTACCACCTAGGGTGTTACAATTATTTTTTTTAGTTCAACAAAATCGGTTTTCAGTATCACAGAGGTGTTGCATTTAGATAACGGCCATGAAATGGGAGCAAATAGATGAAGGGTTGATTTTAAGACATAATCTCATGTTGCCACCTAGTGGACATAAGCAGATCGAGGTGTTGTCTTATAAAAAAAAACAACAACAAAGAAAAAAAAAAAAAAAAAGCATTGGCCATAAATGACTTACCACCAGCACGTTGCCAAGGAAACCAGGTCCAGTGCGAAGTCTCTCAGGAGTGTTCTGTCTGAGCGACTGCAGATACATGCACATGCCCGTCAGGAAGTCCTTTGGCTGCCCTATGTCCATCCAGAACCCTGGCACACGTAAGGGAATGTGTGGAACAACACAGCACTTCAGTTCAAGGATTCGTTTGTGTTTTGCCACAGACATAACAAACCTCTATAGTAGGACTTTTATTGGATGAAAGGCGATTAACCTACGATCAACTACCATCTTTTTACACGTTCCTGTACTGCAGGCCCTGGGCATACAATCCCACAATGCATCTAAATGTAAATGTAACATTAGCAGGAGCGTGTGCTTCCGTACCCTGAAGCTCCATGGCGTAAAGGTGTCCCTCCTCTGCCATGACTGGGAATATCTCCTTCTCAATAGAGGTGGGGCGCAGCTGGAGGGCGCAGAAAGCAAAGCTAAATACAACCACCAATCCCCCCCCAAAAACAGAATTTGCTGCTAGTGATCCCTTAGAACCAATAACACATGGCTTTATAACCAATGGAGACACCAGGTCTGGAGTATGCTAACTGGTGCTGCTAGCTTAGGTCAGCGTTGGCCGCGTTAGCAGTTGTGTTTGAGCCTTTGAAGCTCAGGTTTCAGCCTGACCTGAATCCTGCGCAGCATGGAGGGGCAAAAGATGTACATTCCAGCGTTGATCTTGTTGGAGACAAAAACCTGGGGCTTCTCCACAAAGCGGTGTATGCGGCCGGATTCTGCCTCGTACACAACCACACCGTACTTGGACGGCTCTTCGACTTTAGTCACCTGCAACGAGCCAGTTCTCAGTTAACACAGCGCTGTGTTATGCAAAAACGATGGTCAAAAATACGTAGAGGTAGTCTAAACTGCTGTGAAGCACACAACATGTCTGGAGGAGCAGAATGTTTCATGTAGAGGTCCTTCATCAGCCGTGCAGTTCTTCCCAATCACTGCCTGTGGGATCTGCAGGAGAGGGTGGGTGGCATTGCTACTGTCACTGGGTCACCACTGTGAGCTTGGTGGCGACTTGAAACGGCAATTAAACAACTCTGAAGACTCCTGTCCAAAACATCCTGTTTCTCTGGAAACAGTACATTTTGATACTGTGTGTTTCTTTTTCCTGGGAGTTTGAAGGTAAGGTAAAATATTTTCACTGTTCTTAGGATTCCTCTCTGCTGGCTTGGTGTTGGCAGTTCTGGGATCTCCTCCAATTTAGGAGTCACAGCCCCAAGTGCCCCTGTTACTGCTAGGACACTCCTGATATTAACCTTCAACATTATGTTTCATCTTTCAGTCCCTTACAGTTTCTCATATACCTTCATTTAGATGTTTCCATCACTTGGAAATACCACATCTATTACTGCTGCTCGTTTCTGCAGTTTATCTACTATCCTCCCAACGGCTGGTTGGCTCTTTGCTACTTCCTTATCTGTCTGGATCTGCAGGTCCCGCAGGATCTCAGACTCTCTGTGGTTCCTCCCATCTGGACTTGGGGTTTCCAGTTTATTTGCTACGTTGTGTCTCTCAGTGTAAGCTTTCCCTACCTGCAACTTGATTCCTGCTGGGTTGTCTCATGTGTCAAGTGTGATACACCCCTGCTTCGACTAGTGCACAGTACTTGAACTTACACTGACATTATTTATTATTAGTGCTTCTGTGCTGTCCTTTAGAACCTTCTTACCATCTCCACTTTTTGCTGGTGATACATTCTATGGAGGGGCTTTTCCTGCCATGACATCATCTCTGCCTCCATGGTTACCATGTCCAGGATATGGCCAGGATCCACTGCTTAATCTATACTCGTAGCCACTCTTATTGATGATTATATCTTATTTATAGGAGAGGATTCAAAAGGTCATCTTCTGACATACAGTATAAGCAAATACATAAATAAATAAATAAATAAATACTTTGCTTGCACAGCTGATGAATGACTTCTGTCTAAAACACCCCATTTTGGAAACCTTGTGTACTTCATTACATTTTTAAATATTTCTACTGTCCTACTACAGTACACTGCAGGTGGGTACTCATCTAGAATATCTCATATATATATATATATATATATATATACACATATACATACACTTTGACAAAGAAATGTTAACTTACAACAATGGTTCCCTCTTTGCCGTGGTTCTTGTGGAACTTAAGCATGTCCTCGAAGGGGAAGTCACAGATTACGTCACTGTTAAGCACAAAAACGGGCTCCTCACTGTCAGTCAGCAGTTCCCGAGCCAGGGCCAGGGGCCCAGCTAAAAGATGAGAACCAGTGGAATTAAAAGATTTAAGATCGATTTAGATACAAGCGGTCATTGTTATTAAGGATGCCACCCCAAACATGACATGGTGTAGAAGACAGAATTAACTTACCTGTGCCTAGAGGCTCCTTCTCATGTGAAAGGGAAATTTTAATTCCAAGCTGCGGGGGTCAGGATGTACTATTATTATTACTATTATTCACTGTAGTACTGTTTGAAAAACACGAGCATTTCTACTCCTAGTTAACTTGAACATCATTACTGAGCAAACCTTACTCCTGTGTACAGAGACTAAGAAAATGAACAGCACATGCCTCCCTCCCCATTGAGGTTCATCCCGTCAGACCAATAAGATCGAGGGACGATCTCTCACCCTCTTCTCCTGTGCTCGCATCTCTCTCTCCAGAAGTTCAGACATGTAGCTCACTGCCAGGATGACATGGCGGACTCCAGCCTGTCCAGTAAAAGTTAATATAGGAATAACTCCACATTATTTCACAATAAAATATTTCATTTCAAAGAAGGCACTTGGGCAAACACTGCTATGTGAGCAGCCTGGACTGTACTGGAGCTACACAAACATTTACTTATTTTAATTTCAACACACTCCAAATAGGCTTAGGCTTTTGTGCTTATGAAAAATGCAAAAAGAAAAGACTTTTGATAGTCCACCTCAGGTAAAACAGATTTCAGGTATAAAAGGATCACTTCTAATGAGATTAATACTGCACGCTATGTTAAATTTCCCTAACCAAGCATGTAACCTAGCCGTGTGTAAGCAAGCATATAACTTACTTTGGTCAGATGAAATTACTTTCAAGAAGGTAACAGCTACACCATTTTCTCCAACATGGTTTTTCTCCATCATTTCACATAAAATAAGTTTATTCTTATTATATAATTTCATCTGAAGGCCAGCGTCATCATTCGTTATATGCCAGCATTGTGGGTGATTTTTTTTTTAATGTGGCGATATCTAGCCTTAACAGCTAACGGACATCAACTAAGTAAAGACGTGCAGCTGATAAAGCGCTCCGTGGTATACTGAATTCCCACCAACCTTCACTAAAGCTTCCACCTGATGAAGGAGTATGGGCTTGTTACAAAACTCCACCAAAGGTTTGGGCACACTGAGAGTGAGGGGCCGCAGTCTTGTGCCGTAGCCTCCGACAAGAATCAGCGCTTTCATTATGCGTGAGTTCAAAGACACTCAAGACAAGAGCATCAGGTATGACCGCTTTATGGCTGCACCTGTAACGAAATGCGACGGGGAATTCAGGGACAAAGGCACACATCCTAATACAACGATATTTTTTGCTAAAATTGTGTAAAAATTGCGATCGTCATTCGTGGTGTAGCTAACAATATATCATCGTCTTCCTAGTAATTTATTTTTTCCTCCAATATTATATAGTTGATGGACCGTATACATTGTGATTAGCCATTACTAGCCGAAAAAGTGACAGACATGACCCAAGGAGAGTAGGTATACAAGTGATGTCCATCAAGCTAATGTTAACTCAGGTATTTCAAAGAAAGGTTAGAGGAAACCTAACAATTCCAGCTGGTGGAATAAACTGAACACTACTTAACGAATTGTTCTGAGCTTACTTAGCTAGCAACTGCACCGCTAAATAGCTAATTTACCACCCTATGGCGTTTTCTATAGTTGTCAGCACTGGTGATCAGTACCATATTTAATAATCCCTATGTTTTATACGGTATGATTAACTTGCTCATTTTCGTGCGCGACAAACAGCATTTTTTCTCACTCACCAATGAATGTATCACTTGCTGAACTTGTAGATCCGGTTGCTTGTTAGTTCAGTAAAGACTGAAAAGCAGATGAACGAATAATTCGATCCCTGCTACTGTGGTGAAGTGGAGGAATTTTGACACACACAACTTTCTGAAGTAGTTATTATACTCCATAAAAAGATTTAATTCATTTAATAGGTGCCTGGTTCCCTCTTGTGACATCCAGAATCCAAGAAAGTGGGCGGATCACAATAACTCATGCGTAAAAGGTCATTGGTCAACGGAACGTACCTATAGCGGGAAGTCGCCCATCAACCACATGTAAATTTGTGTAATAAAATAAAACAAATATGCTTATAGGTCTCACTCTACTACACAAAATAATAATAAGACATTAATAAACCATTAATAAGTCAAATAAATAATCTAGAGGTGAAGTGAATAGTACACATTGGTCTACGTCTTGTACCTATTTTGCTGTCTTTTTAAAAATAAATTCCTTGAAATATTTTCTGACGGGCTACATTAAGTGTTTGCCATATTACTCTGTTGCTTATTTAAGATATTTTATTTACCCTCTCACCCCCCAATTATATAGTTCCAAAATTATATATTTTATTCCCCCCCCGGCCCAATGGTATACCCCATAATACTGATTTGGCCGCGCCCCATTCGTTCTTACTCCGGGCCAATCATGGGAGAACAACGTGGCGAGGAAGTAGAAGCGACGCTTTATCTCCACGTTGTATGTAATAAAACCGATCGTTTATTTAGCGTTAACACGTTGCTTTCGCCTGCATTGTGTACTGAATTTCGCGCAGATAACCATGCTGTAAATGCAGCGTTATTGGAAACATGGGTTTCTCGCATTATAGCTCTTCCGACAGTATTTTTCGTACCTAGTGTGAAGGGCAAGATTTCGCTGCTGTAGCGCGTCAGAAAACGGAATACTTTTTAACTCATTGTTAGATTATTGTGAATTATATTATGAATTCATAGGATTTCTAATGAATTTGGAATCTAAAATGACAAAATTGACTATCGTTACCGTTCCTGACATACTGACTGCACTAGATTTTAAAAACATGTCCATAATCTGAAATTAATGTGGTCGTTGGAGTCCTTTATTTTATGATGGTTCATCCCTACATTTAATGATTGTATTCCCCGCTAACAGCTATTTGATCAAATTGAATAAAAGTAAACAAACGACAACGTTTTTCTTAAATAAATGATTTATAACACATTCAAATATGTCATTATATTTTTTTCTTAAAAAAATATCCATCCATGCAACAAGAAAGGTGGGAGAAAAAAAGGAACTGTTTTGGGGTCATAGATTTTTGTCTACAGTAACTCACATCTACAGAAAGACCAAGAACATTCATCGCGGAGGAGGCCATTATGACTTCATCCCAGTCCCTCTAACAAACAGCGAATTCCCTTTTTCCTAGTCGTTCTTCGTTCTTCTGCTCTGGCACAGAACAGACCGTCAGTCACACTAAACAGGCCATGACTCATAGCCAACAAACAGTATGGTAATCAAACAGGTCTCAGAGATACAAGTGCTGGTTTAGGATCCGATGTTACTGTTCATATCCTGGTCAGCAATTAAACACTGCATGGCTTAACAAACATGAACCCTGGGTCAGGATTTACAAAAACATCACAGAGCAGGACAGCTGATTAAGATCCTTTTCCTATGATCAGAATCACCACAAAGCACAGATTGAAGAAAAAGAAAATTCTAATTTATAAATCCTACCGTAACTACAGTGAATACAGGCCCGTTTTCTTACCATTCTTTTGATAAATTCTTGTAAGGATATGCACAGAAAAAAATGGTCATTTATTTTATATGCAAAGATCAGCACATCACATTAATAGCATGTAGGTCTTTCCACTTGCGCTCCTTTATCTTTTGTAACCATCATCAAGTATCCAATGCTCTTACATGGTGATTTTATGCCTGAAATAAGAGGAGGTCCAACATCTTGGCTCCAAAAAGCAATTATATGACATTGCAGTTAGAGACAACTGGTACCCATTTCTGTATAAAAACGATGCCCATTTTCATTATGGCCAATTTTACAACGAAAAAGTAACTAACGGATAAACAAACCTGCAGGAGTAACTATGGAAGCGAGGGGTGTGGGGGCAATGTAATAGTAATACTACACAGGTAATATCAATACAGTATACGTGTGCAGTAGACGACCGTCTTTCTCCACGTTTAATTGCAAAGACTCGACAGGTCCAGCGTGGCCTGCAGTGTGCCAGAGAAGGGGAAAAAAATAAATAAATCCACTTCTCACCCGAAAGGAAGATGGACACAGTGCAAGCTCTATCTGCACAGAGGACACCCTGATTAAGGGACTACAAGAGCTCTATCTGCACAGAGGACACCCTGATTAAGGGACTACAAGGAGACACTCCACCTACGGCGACTGAGCACGACAAGCAAAAGGGTGTAGTACTGTTGTTTGGTTTGGTTTCTCTCTTTTCCTTATATTGGTTGACTTGCAATGCTACATGTGCTGACGGTAGATGATGGTTAAATGTCAGTCTGAATAGGTGCTAAACTGAGTAAAAAAAACAAAACAAACCCCCCCCCCCCCAAAAAATCAAATCAAAGAACCATGCTTTTGTAACACAACATACAGTGCAAAAGATAGGAAGGTTTTCCTTTTAGCATAACCATGTTTGACAAAGAGGATGTGAAACGTAGGTCCATGTAGGAGTACAGATACACACGACGTCCACAGACATGTTGAGGGCTGGCAGTGCTACTAGAAACTAAGGAAAGGACTTTAATACAAAAAGCAGCAGCAAAATGAAAATGCTAAAATGCAAATGTGAGCGTGAACTGAAGTGGATGAGACGGCTACAGACACTGCAAGATCACTTTAATAAAAAGGAAATTGAGGAATTCAAAACCCAGAGTCTGAACTGGACTTCTGACGTAACGGCTGGGGTTTCCTTTTATCGAGGATGAGCAGGACAGGCCCGGAAGCCCTTCCACCCGCATTTTACAGTAAAGCTTTTTGCAAACAAAACATGAGCAAAACTGCTCCCTCTCTCGAGTCCCTGTAGGAATACGACTACAGGGATCTCAACCCCACACCACCATCCACAGCACGTCTATCCTCCACACAAGTACATATTCTCACATACACACACACACACACACACACACACACACACACGCACGCACGCACGCACCTCCCTCCCACCCCCAAACACAGCCACACAGAGATGGACACTTCCCCTGCACCAGCCCCAAACTGTACAGAGCACCTGACCCTGGACTTGCCCTGAGTTGTGGCTGCCTGCTTAAAATCTTATCTGACTGCAAAATGTCAGTTGGCCACATGGTGGCGATGAATCCACAGGACACACAAACAGGCCCCTCTCCTGTTTCAACAGGCCATGCCTGCCATTTCTGTCTTTTAAGTAGCAGGCCAAGTTAGAGACCCTGCTGGAGGTCACCTCCATTTGCCCTGCATGGTGACAGTGAAGCTGCATTAAACTCTCACAGCCCCACCGTTTGGGGCCGAACAACCAAAGCGGTTCCCTCCCTGCATGTACCACTGTGCTATTCTTTCACAGAAACGTGACTATTTCTGTAACCACATAAACAGTACGGTAATATCAAGGACAAGTGGGAGGGAGGGGTTACGGGGGAGGAGGGTGGAGACGAGTGACGGGCCACCGTCTTTAGCTATTGGTTCTCCGCCCGGATCGCTTCCAAAATATTAACGAGGCTCTCCAGTCCGAAGACGTAGCCGCGGTCGGGCCCGTCGTGCACCGTTTGGTCGTCCCGGAAGCCCTTGAAGGTGCTGTGAGCGAAGTCTATCATTCGCACGTCCACGCTGGGCGGCTGGGGAGGGCCGTGGGGCTCCGGGGCGGGCTGGGCATCTACGTGCGCACGGAGCAGCGGCCGGGCGGGGTCCGGGGGAGGCTGCGGGGGCGGGGCTTCCTTGTCCGGGGGCGGCGGCTCGACGGGGAGCGGCGGCCACGCCTCCCGCTCGGGCTCCTTGCCCTCGTAGATGATGAGCAGCGAGCTGGAGTAGAAGCGGTAGGACGCCTGCCGTTCCAGCACGGCTTTCAGGCTGCGCAGTTTACTCAGCATGGGCTCGAACAGGTCCCTGCGCAGCTGAGCCCCGTTGTGCATGAACTGGTAGAGGGCGTGGCGGAAGCCCTCGATGGACAGCCCACGCCCGTAGTACTTGTTCCGGCACAGATAGTGACCCGTGTCCATCTGGTACACCTGCAGCGCACAGAGAACGACGTGAGGACCAAAAACGTCGCGAGACAAAAAAAAAATCTCATCACACAAACACCTATTTGAGAGAACATATAATGCATCAAAGTCACAGCTAAAAATTCCTTTATCAATCAACAACTGAGTAAAACGGCTCCACTCCACTCTACTCCACCCCCAGCAGCTGCAGGCAGACGCAGCACAGTAAGACGTGGTTGGAGGAGAGCGGAATGAAGTGGGCAGCTATAAGGGGAGCCGTGTCACACAGCCCCTACAGCTCAAACCGTACTATACTGCCCCTGTCAAAGCACCAGGATTAGAAAACAGCTGGGGGAGGAGGATGCAAGCACTGGATTGTACTCAGCAAAGCAGTGAACAGGGCATTACACTCTCACTCTACAGATCTCCTCAGATGGCACGCAAGAAGCCACCAAACGTTCCATATTCTGTGATTCCCTACCTGTCAGTTCGTGAATGTGCACATCTCTTGAACTTAACGTTGTGAATTTATTTTCATTAGTTTCTTCTGCACTGTATTCACACTGTGTAGTTCATGTCCTCGGTACCATCCTGCTGTACCATAAGAAGCACCATTCCAGTATGTACTATATTAATATACATCTCGTCCCACGTGTACTAAACATATAGTGGAACCTAATCTAATCTAAATTTGAAATTTGACCTTACATTTTTGAGATTATAACGGACAACAGAATTATTTTTACATCACCATCTGACCTGGTGACGAAATGCTCTACACCACTCAGCCCTAAAGAAAGCACCCGCGCGTTACCCCCGGCGACACGGCCACGCCCACCTGCATCCCACACACGCGGACGCCCAGGGTGGCAGACGTGCTCTGCTCACACTTCTTCATCTGGCGGGCGGCCTTCTCCTCGGACGCGTCGTCTCCGTGCTGCCTCGTGCCCATCTTCAGGTCCAGGATGCAGGGGCAGCTGAAGTGGTGCACCACGTTCTCCAGGAGAAGGAATTCTGGCAGGATTCTGAATCAAGGAGCACTTGGGAGCACAGCCTTCCACGGGAGTGTTCAAGGGACCTTCAAGTATACCGAATCGGAGGCTAGATTTGAAATGTAGTTCACATAGATGGTTAACGTAGATTAGTCCCTTTCCAGAACTGGCATGTCTGGTGGTATCAGCCTCAGCATAGAGGCACCATGATCACCAGGGAATCTGTCCTTGTTTCCATATCTTCACAACTCCCAGCAGTAGACAACCATTGCTAACACACTATCCCACTAGCCTATATACTCTTAGAGAAATGCTTCATTTAGAAACAAGTACAAATCGTCACCTAGTTCAGATATGCACTCTACCATTTCAAATTTCTGGGCCGCTCTCGGTAAATCGAACTGCCTGTTGGGACTAAAGCTTCATGTTGTTGGCAAAACTTGCACCTATGCCTGGTTTGGTCGTTCGAGGGCGATCGCCACGGACACCTGCGTCAGTTCTCTCATTTCTTGCCTTTGCTGAAAAAAGCTTAGTGAGGCTGAAATGTGTGAGGAAAATCTAATCTGGCCCTGGGCTCCAGTTTCAGGAAGCTGTGTAGGGCACTCGGACAATGACGAGGGACCACCAGGTACAAGCTGGATTCAAACTCCCAGCGACCTACAGCTTCAGACACAGCAGAGGATGAGAACAACCCATCTCTGCTCGCTCTGTGGTGTTTCAGGAGGACGCGAGGGCCTGACCTTTCCTTGAAATTTCAATGATTTCCTGCTCATCGTCATCAACCTCTGCTATACGGTTTGCTATGGAAACTCCGGTCACCTGACACTGCACAGAACCCCCCCAAAAACAAAATAAATAAATAAATAAATAAAAATGCCACCCAGCTAGTCAAGTCTCACGTGACGATGTTTATCCTGTTCTCCCTGACCTTTGACCCTACCGGTCATCCCTCACCCCCCCCCCCCCTCCCTCAGAGAAAGACAGGGGCTGACAGGATACTGTAAAGCTTCCTCTCCTTGGACTCGGAGCGCATGCGGCTGAGCTGCTGCCTGTGACAGCGCAGGCTCCACGGATTGTGACTGATCTTCTCTGAGCTCAAGCCACTGTTGCTGTCCAGCATCTGGAAGGGCACGTCCGAGTGGATCTGCAGCTCAATACGAGGGCTCTTCAGGTCCTGCAGACTGAGAGAGAGAGAGAGAGAGAGAGAGAGAGAGAGAGAGAGAGAGAGACACACAGAGAAGAGTGAGATAGAGACAAAGAGAGAGAGAGAGAGACACACACAGAGAAGAGTGAGATAGAGACAAAGAGAGAGAGAGAGAGAGAGAGAGAGAGAGAGAGAGAGAGACAGAGAAGAGTGAGATAGAGACAAA